>JABMCL010003715.1:837500-842500 GCA_018857735.1 Alviniconcha marisindica | reverse complement strand
GGGTTAATGGCACCCGATGAACGTTCGCCACTTTCCGCCGCACACGTACACCATCCAAGGTGCGTGCAGAATCCGTTGGCCTAGTGGAGTGTGGATATATTATACATACCTCTGGTTTAATTAAGACCAGACCAGACCAGCTGCAAGAAGTGATGAACTACACTGTATTTCGTACCCTGCTACGTAGATCTAAAGGAGTTTATAGGCTACGTGGCGGTAGCGACCTACGTATGTGTGTGTGTGTGTGTGTGTGTGTGTGTGTGTGTGTGTGTGTGTGTGTGTGTGTGTGTGTGTGTGTGTGTGTGTGTGAGAGAGAGAGAGAGAGAGAGAGAGAGAGAGAGAGAGAGAGAGAGAGAGAGAGAGAGAGAGAGAGAGAGAGCATGCGTCATAGTGTGTGTGTCCCTGCGTGCGTGTGTTAGTGTTAATGTGTATGTGTGTGTGTGTGTGTGAGTGTGTGTGTGTGTGTGTGTGTGTGTGTGTGTGTGTGTGTGTGTGTGTGTGTGTGTGTGTGCATGTGTGCGCGTGCGCATTCGCCTGTGAGTGTGTGTGCATGTGTGTGTCGCAGTGTATGTGTGTGTCGCAGTGTGTGTGTGTGTGTGTGTGTGTGTGTGTGTGTGTGTGTGTGTGTGTGTGTGTGTGTGTGTGTGTGTGTGTGTGTGTGTGTGTGTGTGTATCTGTCTGTAGGGGGCTGGTAGAAAACCACATACACGCTTGCCACTTTTAGGGGCCTGTGCAGACAACAAAGTCCTGGTTGTGAAGGGAAAGGGGGGAAAACCCTACACGCCCAGACATGAGTTCGTTGCCCTTAGTAGGCCCATTGTGGCACAATGCTCCGCTTGATCAGGGGAAGACTCGCGTTTCTGATTTACGAGTGTCCTTTTCGGGTGAAACACCAATATAACATCGACCGTCGGCGCCGCACCGTGTCGCGAACGTTTGCACTGTGACCTCTGACTCAGGTTTTCACGGGTGGTCGGTTATTGTGATCTGCTGCCGTTTGGAAACAAGAATTATAATTATTATGGACTGAACTGAATCTGTTTTTTGCACGAGATAAATCTCTCTCCCTCTCTCTTTCTGTGTGTGTGTGTGTGTGTGTGTGTGTGTGTGTGTGTGTGTGTGTGTGTGTGTGTGTGTGTGTGTGTGTGTGTGTGTGTGTGTGTGTGTGTGTGCGTGTGTGTGCGTATCAGTTTGCGCACCTTTCCAACTAGTTGATTCATGTGCTCCTTACTACATGTTCAAACAAGGTTTGCCGCTTTGCGCTGAAATATGCCTCTGCTGACGTTTGGCCTTCTACCAACACCACCACAGCGTCAAACTATAATAGTATTCTATGCTACTATACAGAAAGTTTTGCCCAAAGTCATCCAGGATACCAGTTGTGTCCAATCACCACAACCCACGAAGTCCACCATCTCCACGACTGAAAATGACAGTCCCCACACAAGGGCTGTAACTCCTATCCTGAAGGACCCCCCCCCCCCCCCCCCCCCAAAAAAAGAAGAAGAAGAAGAAGAAAAAAAAATGTTAAAAGAAAATGGGGAGAGACAGAAAGTCCAAATCTTGCCCCATCCACCGTAGAGTCCCGATCTTGCACCTTGCGACTCCTCTCTGTCTCTTTCCTCTTTTGAAAGAGTGAAAGACAAATCATGGCTGAGAAGAAGCCTTTTTCGTGTCCAAGACTTCGTCGAGTCAAAGTTCTGGATTCATCAGAGCCGTAAACATAGGAGATGTGGTCTTTGCTACGTGTTTGTACCGTCACAGGAGACGTGGTGGTCTCTGCTATGTGTGTGTGCACCGTCACAGGAGATGTGGTCTTTGCTACGTGTTTGTACCGTCACAGGAGAGGTGGTCTCTGCTATGTGTGTGCACCGTCACAGGAGACGTGGTGGTCTCTGCTATGTGTGTGCACCGTCACAGGAGACGTAGTGGTCTCTGCTATGTGTGTGCATCGTCAGTCATAGGAGACCAGATGGTCTCGCATATGCATCGTGATAGGAGAGGTGACCTCTGCTACGTGTGTGCACCGTCATAGGTAAGTAAGTAAACAAGGTGCTTAACGTCCACAGAAACCATAAGGCTTATTAGGGACGGGGAGAAGGGGGGAAGGGTGTATGGAGGTGGGGGGGGGGGGGGGGGGAGGAGGGAGATTATATACCTATCGCTACACTGTCACCATCCAGAATGATTCCTGCATTAAGATGGGCAGCGATGAGAGCCATTTTAATGTTTCAGTAGGAAGTGATGGACAAAGTCACAAGACAGTGTCCACAAACCACAACCTTTTTGAAGAGAAAGGAGAGCCGAAGCGGTATTGAACCGAGGTCCTTCCGCTTACCAGCCTAACGCCTTACCAGTAGGCCAAACCGGCTCACACCGTCACAGGAGAGGTGGTCTATGTATGTGCATCGTCATAAGAGAGGTGGTCTCTGTCTGTGTATCGTCAAAGGAGAGGTGGTCTCTACTACGTATGCGCACCGTCATAGGAGACCAGATGGTGGTCTCTGCTATGTGTGTGCACCGTCATAGGAGACCAGATGGTCTCTGCTACGAACGTGCACTCTCACAGAAGACCAGATAGTCTCTGCTATGTCTGTGTCACCGTCACAGCAGAGGTGGTCTCTGATACGTATGTGCACTCAAACTCAAATTTGAACTCGAAAACTGTATTTTGCACGGATTGCAGTTTAGGTAAAATAAACTTTTCGAGTTCGAGTGCACATACGTAGCAGAGAGCACCTCTTCTGTGCATAGGCACAGGAGATCCGATAGTCTCTGCTGTTTGTGTGACCGTCACAGAAGCGGTGGTTTCTGCTACGTGTGTGCACCGTCATAGGAGACCAGATAGTAGTCTCTGCTATGTCTGTGTCACCGTCACAGAAGCGATGGTCTCTGCTATGTGTGTGCACCGTCATAGGAGACCAGATAGTAGTCTCTACTATGTCTGTGTCACCGTCACAGAAGCGATGGTCTCTGCTACGTGTGTGCACCGTCATAGGAGACCAGATAGTAGTCTCTGCTATGTCTGTGTCACCGTCACAGAAGCGATGGTCTCTGCTACGTGTGTGCACCGTCATAGGAGACCAGATAGTAGTCTCTGCTATGTCTGTGTCACCGTCACAGAAGCGATGGTCTCTGCTATGTGTGTGCACCGTCATAGGAGACCAGATAGTAGTCCCTGCTATGTCTGTGTCACCGTCACAGAAGAGGTGGTCTCTGCTATGTATGTGCACTTTCACAGAAGACCACATAGTCTCTGCTATGTCTGTGTACCATCACAGAAGAGGTGGTCTCTGCTAAAAGATAGTCTCTGCTATGTCTGTGTACCGTCACAGAAGAGGTGGTCTATGCTAAAAGATAGTCTCTGCTATGTCTGTGTACCATCACAGAAGAGGTGGTCTATGCTGAAAGATAGTCTCTGCTATGTCTGTCTGACCGTCACAGAAGAGGTGGTCTCTGCTAAAAGATAGTCTCTGCTTTGTCTGTGTACCGTCACAGAAGAGGTGGTCTCTGCTACATATATGTGCACTGTCACAGAAGACCAGATAGTTTTCTATGTCTGTATACTGTCACAGAATAAGTGGTCTCTGCTACGCATGTGCACTGTCACAGCTAGGAGAGGTGGCGACGGCGGCGGCGGCAGTGACACCAGGTGGGTGAAAGGTGAAGCGGTAACGTCCTCCTTTGTCGCCGTCGTCGTCTTGCACGATCAATACTAGCAGACAGCAAACGAGAAGCCCACGCACAGCAGGGAAGTATGGGCAACAGGCGACCGCGTCTTCCATCACCCTTCCTATTCCCCCCCTCTCCCCCCCCCCCCCCCCCCCATTTTCCTTCCCTGCCTCCTCCAAAGTCCAGTTCAGCCCCCCCACCCCCCCATCCCCCATTGTCTTCCCTGCCTCCTCCAAGTTAAGTCCAGGCCCCCCCCCCCCCCCCCCCCGATTGACCTTCCCTGCCTCCTCCAAAGTTAAGTTCCCCCCCCCCCCCCCCCCATTGCCTTCCCAGCCTCCTCCAAAGTCATTCCCCCCCCCCCCCCCAATGCCTTCTCTGCCTCCTCCAAAGTCCAGTTCACCTCCCCCCCCGCCCCCCCCCCCCCGCCCCATTGCCTTCCCTGCCTCCTCCAAAGTCCAGTTCACTCCCCCCCCCCTCCCGCCCCATTCCCCCTGCCTCCTCCAAAGTCCCGTTCCCCCCCCCCCCCCCCCGCCCATTGCTTCCCTGCCTCCTCCAAAGTCCAGTTCCCCCCCCCCCCCCATTGACTTCCCTGCCTCCTCAAATCCAGTCCCCCCCCCCCCAGCCTTCCCTGCCTCCTCCAAAGTCCAGTCCCCCCCCCCCCCCGCCCCCCATTGCCTTCCCTGCCTCCTCCAAAGTCCAGTTCCCCCCCCCCCCCCCGCCCCCCATTGCCTTCCCTGCCTCCTCCAATCAGTTCACCCCCTCCCCCAACCGCCCCGCCCCTTTGTCTGTCTCAAAGGGAACTGAAGCCGCCGACGTTGGTATGGTATCGAGGCGGGAGAGCGACCTCGGCTTCCGGCGATAAATTGCCTTCCCTACAGTCCTCTGAATACTGGGCAAAGAAACTTCGAACTGCTGCATTTATGCATCATCACCCCCCCCCCCTTCCGCCCCCCCCCCCCCCCTTCACACACACACAGGAAGAAGACAACGTAAAAAAGAAAAAAGAAAAAAAGGGGGTGTCAAATGATTAAGCCGATACGTGGACAAGTCAAAAGTTCACATGACGCGCGCACGCGAATGCGTTAGAGAGGTGAGAAGGCGGGGTGGTGGGTTAATAAATATCTCAATCCTACGTAAACACACACACACACACACACACACACAGCGCAAGACAGCCAGGACGGCTTGGCGAAGAGCAGCTGGCACCTTGAACAAACGCTTCCTGCGCTTCTTTCAAAATATAACGAACGCCCTGCTAAGAAGGCGTTCGCACTGTTTGCGAAACGATTTGCTATATAACGCGGTAGCGTAGACTCGATGCGTGGAAT
>JABMCL010003715.1:822500-832500 GCA_018857735.1 Alviniconcha marisindica | reverse complement strand
CCTTTCCCCCCCCGTGCCCCAAAATATTTTTTTTTTTTTTTAATCCTTGAAGAACATTAAATTAAACACTTTACAAAGGGAAGTGCAGCCTCGCGTTGCTTCGAACTCCCCCCCCCCCCCTTCCATCCCCTAACCCCCCCCCCAACCCTTCTCTCCCGCCCCACCCCCCAGTTTTGAGTCGAAACGGATCCGTTTTGCAAGCTCTAGTGTTACTCTTTGTTTTCCTGCGACTGAAGACCCGCTGCTTTATTTCCACTTGTCCACACACACACACACACACACACACACACACACACACACACACACCACACAAAACATACACACACACAAACACACACCACACACCACACACACACACACACACACACACACACACACACACACAATCCCACCACCACCCACCACCCAACCCCCACCACCCAAAACAACAACAAAACACAAGGTTCCCGATTGGGATTTGGGGGGTAAAGGGAAATTTTTGAAAGGGGGCACAATCTACTGCCCCGGGGATCCACTACTTTACAGGGGATCTACTAAAGGGGGTCTACTGCCCCGGGGATTCTACTAAATAAAATGGGGACTACTGGGGAAAAACAGGGGGTCTACGCCCCGGGGATCCCTAAAAGGAAAAACCCGGGGGCCACTAAAAGGGGATCTACGCCCCGGGGGCCCAACTGGGGGGCATGAAAGGGGTCCACTAACATGGGGATCTACTGCACGGGGATCCACTAACATGGAAACTACTGCCACGGGGATCCACTAACATGGGGATCTACTGCCACGGGGATCCACTAACATGGGGATCTACTGCCACGGGGATCCACTAACATGGGGATCTACTGACACGGGGATCCACTAACATGGTAATCCGAGGCTACTGCCACGGGGATCCACTAACATGGGGATCTACTGACACGGCGATCTACTACTGACACGAAGATCTACTATAGGGATCTACTGACATGGGGATCTACTACTGACATGGGGACTACTGACACAGGGATCTACAGACACGGAGATCCTATGGGATCGGAGCCACTGACAGGAGGATCTAACGACACGCTCCCAGCTTGGTATCATGCAGACTCGCGTATCTGTTTCGTCAAATGCTGTCTCCATCAGACAAACAAACAATTGATCTCTTCTGCTTTTTAGGTCCTGCACGGATAGTACGAACAGCAAGCCACAAGTGCTCGTACATCGAGCTAATCTGCAGCGAGCCTAGCCTAGCCTAGCCTACATGCAACCTACACCAGCAAGGACCATCCGCACACAAGTGCTCGTACATCGAGCTAATCTGCAGCGAGCCTAGCCTAGCCTAGCCTACATGCAACCTACACCAGCAAGGACCATCCGCACACAAGCACTAGCTCGTATCATAAGTATTATTATATATAGCTATATATATATATATATATATAGAAATATATATATTTATAATATATATTATATATATATATATATATTAGACAGGTGGCCAGGCTTCAGGTATTGCCACAAGGCGCTGATATGATGATTATGTTATGTCAACAAACACCAGCGAACTGATCTAAAGCTGTTGCGGGCATCAGGTTGTTGCCCTAATAATTCATCTGCCAGCTGCTTTTTTCGATAGTAAAGGTGGAGAGGGGAGGGGGGGGGGGGGGGAGGGCAGGGGTGTGGACGAGATAGTGCCTGGACAACACAGACAGACGACAGACAGACAGACAGACACACAGACACACACACACACACACACACACACACACACACACACACACACACACACACACACACACACACACACACACACAAACAACAACAGCAAAACAACGACCCCAAAACAGCAGCAGCAACAACAACAACAACAGCAACCCTAAAACAACAAATACAACAACAAAAAAAGAGAGAGAAAGCTTCAAGTCATAGCAGCAACAGACGAATAAGTAATATATCGATAACACCTGCTTTTTTTCCCGTCTTCTACACTTCGAGATCTCTCTCTCTCTCTCTCTCTCTCTCTCTCTCTCTGTGTCTCTGTCTGTCTGTCTGTTTCTGTCTCTGTCTGTCTGTCTCTCTCTAGTATAGCAATGACTGGCTGTTAGATAGGTCCAAATGGACCTAACGCTACTATCCTTCAGTATTAAAGTTTTCTAGTTTGAGCTTCCTCTCTCTCTCTTGTATATATGTATATACAAGCATGCATACACATCTTAAATATACAATAACCTACTACTATCATCTAATGAACTTTCCTCAATGCTTGAAAGGACTGTGTATAAAAGCTCTTGACAAAAATAAATCTGCAATACTTTCTTGCCCAAGGTACTTAGCAAGAGTAATATGCAAGATCCGTGTTTAACTTCATGGAGCACTAAATATTCGCAGAAAGTGACATGCACTTGTACGAACAGTGAACCGAGTTAACAACACACTACTCGACACACTCCGAGCATCGCTTTCCGGCACCCTCCTCCAAGGAAGGAAGGATGTCGTAAACCAGTGCTTGGAGTTTGACTACTCGAGTGGCCATTCCCCCGGGGGGGGGGGGGGGGGGGGGGGGGGGGGGGTATGACTCTGCTGCGTGTAACACTACAAAAGATATTTTGAATACTGATGTTATAACTCCTGTTGCTAAATTGATTGTTCACGGAACTGTGGGCAAATAAAAATATAACTTATTAATAATATTTAACACGTTTTTTGTTATGTGTGTGTGTGGTGTGTGTGTGTGTGTGTGTGTTGGTGTGTGTGTGTGTGTGTTGTGTGTTTGTGTGTGTGTCTCTCTCTCTCTCATAAATATATTATATATTTATATTTATATATATTATATATTATATATATATATAATATATATATGTGTGTGTGTGTGTGTTGGGGTGTGTGTGTGTGTGGGGTGTGTGTGTGTGTGTGTGTGTGTGTGTGTCTTTCTCTCTCTCTCTCTCTCTTCCTCTCTCTCTTTCTAATATATATTATATATATATAATTTTATATAAAATAATATAATATATAATATTATATAAAATATATATACATGGAAATCACACAACACTGAAAGGTAAATCGTGGCATCATGACAACAAGAGCCCGAGGTGTCAAGAGTCGGTTTATTTGTTTTTTAAACGGCGGTCCTAGATATTCTCTCCTCCCTCACATCTTTCTCATCCTTCACCGCGGCAAACGTGCAACAACAAACGCACCACCGCCACCACCACCATCAACATCAACGAAAAAAATAAAAAATAAAAATAATAATCAATAAGTACAACAGCATCCAATAAATCATCTGAACTAGTGAAAAAAAACACCCAAGAAGCCCTTTAAAATCTTATTCACACGGGTACCTAGACCGGGGTTGTCAACACACACACACACACACACACACACACACACACACACACACACACACACACACACACCACCACCACCACCACCACCACCCCCAAACCACCACCCACACACACACCAACCACCACCCCCCACCCCCACCACCATCACACACAACACACAAGCACACCCCACACAACCCCCCACAACCACACACACACACACACACACACACACACACACACACCACACACACACACACCACACACACACACACCCCCCCCCCACCCCGCGGCCACCACCACCCCACACACACAACACACACACACAACACACACACACCACACCAAAACCCCAAAAAAAAACCAAAAGTAACGCCCGTAAATCTACTGAAATTAAAAGGGAAGAAGGTGCATTAATCAATCAGACGACAACTCAATGTTGCTGCATTCGTTCCACCGGTAGTTAAGAAAGTTCGTCCGGCACAGCCGGCGAGTTGGAGCGGAGAGGCGGTGAGGCTGGGGGGGGGGGGGGGGGGGGGGTTTGGGGGGGGGGGGGTGGGGGGGGGGGGGGGGCTGGGGAGGGCTGGGGAATTTGCGCTGTTTATGCAAGTGCTAACACTGAAAAAACCCCAGCTGCATTGTCCTTCGGGCTGAGGGAGGAAATTAGCTAGTGACACGTGAAGAAGCCGATGTGGGCCTCATCAGGTGTACACGTACAACACATTATTATAATCATACCACGACTGAAACTTGCAACAGTGAATAAATACCATGGGGAAAATGCACACACTGAGTCAAAACACTGTGCTGCAGTTATGCACGGTTCGTCAGTGACTTAGCAACTCGATTTTTTTACTTCAGACGTGTTCTCCAAGAACGACAGTGTTCAAGGATATCTGTACCAATTATTTTTTTTGTTCGCATTCCTGAAGGAGCCAAACATCTTTCACCAGTTGTAAAAAGTCAGATTGTAATGTTTCGACTGTTCTGTATCCGATACTCTGGGCCATTGTAGTTTTTTAGCTTGTGATCTCTGTGACCTTTATTCGCCCTAATCTGACGGGCTCTTAAATGTGTGATTTAAAGTAGTGTTTGTTTCTCTGAGGTGACCCTATGCGGTTGACGGGACGTTAAAATCTAAAAATTAACTAACAACGTCCTGTTGAGGAGAGAAGGAAGAAAAAAAAAGAAGGAGAGAAGAGAGAGAAGAGAGAGAAATTAAGTTCCTGTATCATCGCCAAAGCACGTCAAAAAAAAGATGTTATAGGAGAAGAGGGGTGAGGGGTGCGTGGAAGGGGGAAGAGGGTGGAGGAGGGGGGGGGGGGGGGGGGCAAGGGGAGAATACCTGCTCCAAGTCATCGACCCGTATGTTGCTATTTCTGGTACAAGCAGACATCTTGTTGCGCACGCTTACGTCAAAACATCGAAAACAACGTTTCGTCCAAGTTTAATGCCCTCTGTGAAGGTGACGGACGCGTAAGAACACGTGAATTAATAATAGCTTCTGAAGCCATCTGCACGTTTGTTATGACTCACAAGGGATCAACAAATCAAACTTCACTCGAGGTTCAGTCAAAATCAACAACTGACTCTAAAAGACAAGCCATATCACAAACATCTGGGATTAATCTTACAAAACAACTGCAGATGGGACGCACACATTATATCCGTCATAAACGAAACAAGCGTGTTGATTTCCCGTCTTCGGTATGTGTATAAATCGTTCATCCTCCCACATTTTGATTATGCCGATATCATCTGGGATAACTGCACCGACACACGATAAAAAATGCTGGAAATACCTACACCTGGAGGCCATAAGAATCATTGTAGGAGGTATTCCGCGGATGCCTCCTACAATGGTTGTTCATAGTTCAGGAGCTGTGTGAGAGTCAAGGTGTCCGTCCTTGGCTGTCCGTCCTAACAAGCCTTCTGGTTTCCGTGGACGTAAACCTATATTGAACCATGCTTCGGCATTGGTCTCAGCTTGTCCCTAATATGTCAACTGACATCTGAGGCAACACTACCTACCTACCTACAATGGTTGTTAGCCGCTAGAAACTTCAGGAAGAATCCGGATTTTGCACGTTAAAGGAAAGAAGAAAAAGACAAACTCGAGATGTTTCACAAAATGATACTACTCCTCTGTCCACAACATATAACTGATTATAATTATATATAATTGCTGTGTGTGATACTTTAATTAATTGTTTTACAAGTATGTGATCTTAACTTCATTACTATTTTATGATGAAGTCACAATTGTTCTATATTTATAACTATACTACGGTTAAAGTAGGAGGACTCTTTTGTTGGTGGTGTTGTGTTTGTTGTATTGTTCTCTTAACTTTGTTTTTTGGGTTTTTTTTTTGTTTTTTTTTTTTACGAGCCCGCCATGACCACAACAAAATTGCCCCTTGTGGGATGATTAAAGTTTTTGAATTTGAATTTGAATTTGAATTTGAATTTGAATTTATAACTGACTCCTGCCCCCTTCAGTCGCTCGCATTCCAGGTGGTAGTTATCGCGGGTGATTGCGGCCCCTGTTCGATGAGTCCCATCACAGGCGCAACAACAGGTCATACAGCAGCGTCATTTTCATATAATTCAGTTTAACCCCTTGACTGCCCCAGCTCATGCGAAGAGGAGGAAAAGCCTTAATGATTTCAAATTTGGCACTTCTCAGTATTGGTCGTTTTTCGAGTAACGGTGCGGCAAGCACGGTTAAAGAACAGTTGACATCGTTCGGTTTCACATTTTGTTGCAATCCAGAGTTGAGACTAACAGACTATGTCCGAATAAATGTCTTGAATAAACCCCCCTTTTTTTTTTTTTTAAAGGACTGGTTCTGTGTCGCTAAGTGTGTCTGAAAGTGAAACGGAGGGTGCTATAATTATGCCACCACGGAGATTCTTTTTCTCCGAGCATTCTATTCCAAAACTTCTCTATCGACTGCGAGCATTATATTATTAAGGAGCTCAAAGTTCATTCCTGTCATCGTTTGCTGATGTATTATCTGCATCCAAACCTGCACACGGTAAAGAGAACGCTAACTTTAACAGGACGATACAAACCATGTGCACAATTTCGGGGTAAACCCCTTTTTCAAAGCAACAAAACGACAATAATTTTATTTATTATCGTTTAACTGTCGTTTTTTTTTTGTTTTTTTTAAAGGGCCTTTACCTCTCAAAAAGGACGACAAAATTAATGGGGCAATATAAAACATGTGCACATTTTCGGGGTGAGACTCTTTTTCAAAGCAACATTTAAACGATACTATTTTCATTTAAGTTAAACGGTGATGGACGATTTTTTTTTTTTATCCGGTTGCGTTTTGGTGTATGCCTCGCGTGTCAGGATGAATGTTGGCATGCTTGGCATGACAGTGGACTGTCATGCCAACATTTTTATTAAAGAATTAAACGCTTATTCAAATAATGTTTTAACGTGTGTGTGTGTGTGTGTGTGTGTGTGTGTGTGTGTTGTGTGTGTGTGTGTGTGGTGTGTGTGTGTGTGTGTGTGTGTGTGTGTGTGTGTGTGTTTAAAATCTTGTTTCAGAACGCTAGCAGTCAATTTTGCTGCACCCCCCCCCCCCCCACCCCCCTAGTGTACCTGACACGGAGGCTGCTATAACATATGCCACTGCGGAGTTCCCGTCCTTTGTAATAATGTGGCTTTTGGCGGAGTTCATGTACCTTGTTTTAACTGTCACGCTGGGCAATATCACCGTAAGCAGTTCATGTCTCTCACGCTGACGTGTCCCTCGTGTTGTGTGTGACGTCGATCCCATGATGTTAACTTATTCCATTGTTTGTCGGTTCAAAACAGTTCCATTCCATTTCCCCAGCTCGTTGACCGGACTGCACAGGACGTAGCCTACGTGTGACCTTGGTGGCGTTTACGTGCCCTTGTGTTTACTCGCATGCCACGTGACAGTTATCGTAGGCAAATTGAGGTCCCTGTGTCTTGCCCCTTGTTATGCGTGTGGCGTCTGTCGTGCGACGTTAAGCCCCTTCGTTTGCTGATTCATAACAGCTCCCTTCCATTTCTATAGCTCCGAGACCAAGCATCTTAACACCGAAATTCAGACAAGCCCTGCTGCTGGGCAAACCCGAAAGGACCTGTCCTACGTCTCACTACTAAATTGAACTGAATACTTTCGGGTTTTGAGTTAGACATGTTCAAGCTTTGTTGTTGTTTTTGCCTTCGATATTATTTTTCACATTTGTCGTTGTCCCCGCGCATTTTCATTAATATTAACACATAATAGAAACGGAAGAGGTGCAGATGGTTTTAGACGCTGACAAAACTGGTAAGAGCTTTTTTTACTGTTTGGTTAATTGCCAGGGGAAAAGTCACAATTAAGACATAGTCTATCTACCACAAATGGTAGGTTTTCCATAGTCTATCTACCACAAATGGTAGGTTTTCCAAAGCGACCCTTATTCTAACCCTAACCCAAAAGATGCTTCCGGACTAACTCCAACCCTCCCCCAAGGATGGTTCCGCACTAACCCTAACCCTACCCTAAAGATCCGTCCAGACTAAACGCAACCCTCCCCTAAAGATGCTTCCACAGTAACTAACCCCAACCGTACCCTAAAGGTGATTCAACACTAACCGTAACCCTACTTACTCCTAAAGCTGCTTCCACACTAACCAAAATCTGACCCTAAAGATACCTCCAGAACAATCTTCAGGTTCGGATGAAGAAACAATTGAGGAGCGAAGCTTTCTTTGAAGTCTGATACATAACTTTCGCCGACCTCGAATCTGTCTGCCGGCCAGCCGTCACAACGTTGACAAACAGAAACGGGGAGCCGAGGCAGATTCGAACTCGGCTCCGTGTGCTCAGTGTAGAAGCCAAGGACCCTTTACCACTGGGCCAGAGCTGACATTTCTAAACAGCAAGCGCGTGCGTGTCGAGGCAGACTGGAACTTGGCTCCGTGTGCTTATACTGTACAAGCCAAGGACTCTACCACTGGGCCAGGGCTGACATTTCTGCACAGCAAGCGCGTACGTGTCGAGGAAGATTCGAACTTGGCTCCGTGTGCTTATACTGTACAAACCAAGGACTCTTACCGACTGGGCCAGAGCTGACACTTTACAAAGAAGCGCGTACGTGTCGAGGCAGATTCGAACACTGAGCTAAGGGCTCTTTACCACTGGGCCAGGGCTGACGTTTCTACAAAGCGAGCGCGCACGTGTCGAGGCAGATTCGAACTTGGCTCCGTGTGCTCATTGCACAAACCAAGGACTCTTACCCACTGGGCCAGTGCTGACACTTTACAAAGAAGCGCGTACGTGTCGATGCAGATTTGAACATTGAGCTAAGGGCTCTTTACCACTGGGCCAGGGCTGACGTTTCTACAAAGCGAGCGCGCACGTGTCGAGGCAGATTCGAACTTGGCTCCGTGTGCTCATTGCACAAACCAAGGACTCTTACCCACTGGGCCAGAGCTGACACTTTACAAAGAAGCGCGTACGTGTCGATGCAGATTCGAACATTGAGCCAAGGTGTCTTTACCACTGGGCCAGGGCTGGCGTTTCTACACAGCAAGCGCGCGCACGTGTCGAGGTAGATTCGAACTTGGCTCCGTGTGCTTATACTGTACAAACCAAGGACTCTTACCGACTGGGCCAGAGCTGACACTTTACAAAGAAGCGCGTACGTGTCGATGCAGATTTGAACATTGGGCCAATGTGTCTTTACCACTGGGCCAGGGCAAACGCGCACGTGTCGAGGTAGATTCGAACTTGGCTCCGTGTGCTCACTGTACAAGCCAAGGACTCTTACCCACTGGGCCAGAGCTGACGTTTTTACAAAGCGAGTGCGTACGTGTCGAGCGGCACCGAGGGCGAATCATGTTGGCTGGGACTTGAAGCAGTTAAGCTGCCAGGCCACGAGACGAACACTGGGGCAGCCTGGCAGGCAGACAGACAGACAGGTGCGCGACACTGGCTGCTGCCCCCCCCCCCCCCCTCCCCCCTCCCCCTTTCTTTGTTTTGCCCCTTCTTTGTTAGAGTGCGTATTATTTTCGCGGTTGTATCTCTCTTCCCACTTTCTGCTTCCTTCCTGCTCGTCGTTCTTCTCGGCACGCACGACATACCCCACATACACGTAGGCCCCCACACACACACACACACACACACAAAACACACACACACCCCACACACACACATAAAACCCCACACACACACACAACCCCAAAAACACACAAAACACACACACACATACACACACCCCACATCCCCCACAACACACACATACACACACACACACCCCTACCCCAACCCCAAAAACACCCCAAAACACACACACACACACACACACACACAAAACCACACACACACACACACACACACTCAAAAAACACACACACACACACACACACACACACAACACACACACACACACACACACACAACCCCACACACAACCCCACACCACACCACACACACACACCACACACACACTACACACACACAAAACACACACACACCCCACACCCCACACACACACCCCACACCCCCCACACATACACCCCACATACACACACACACACACCCCACACACACACCACAATACACACACACCCCACACACACACCCCACACACACATAAAACACACACCCCACACACACACACAAAACACACACACCCCACACACACACTCAACACACACAC
>JABMCL010003715.1:817500-820000 GCA_018857735.1 Alviniconcha marisindica | reverse complement strand
AGACAGAGACAGGCAGGCAGGCAGAGACGAGAAGACAGAGAGACAGAGACCAACACAAACACAGACACAGAGACAGAGATTCTTTCTTCTTCTTCTTTTTTTTGTTTTTTTTTTTTTTTGTCAGGTCAACTTAACTTGTGCGAGCTAAGAAAGGCTCTAGCCTTTTGACTGATTAGGACCCCAGACACGGTGCGCCGCTGATATCCCGAAACAGAAGTCCTGAACAGCCGTCCTTTGATGCACACAAACGCACCACTCAGTATAGTCATCAGACCAGCCGATGGATCGCACGCGACCGGGTAATAGACAACAGGGAAGGTAGGATCTGCGGTGAGCTTTCCGGAAAAGACCGGTAGACAGAGGGACAGACAGAGAGTACCTAAGAAGACAGGCAGGTAGGTAGGTAAGCAGTTATGTTGGTTGGTTGGTTGGATGGATGGACGGAGTGACGGACCGACGGACGGAAGGGTGGATGGCAGACAAGCAGACAGGTAAGCAAACACTAGATATGTAAGCCAAGGCCCTTCTATTTTAACCAGACGGATGGTTATACGGCTGGACAAAAGGATGGACAGATGGTTGGATGGATGGACGGGTGGATAGTTGGTTGGATGGATGGATAGATGGACGAATGGGTGAGTAGATGATGGAGAGAGAGAGAGAGAGAGAGAGAGAGAGAGAGAGAGAGAGAGAGAGAGAGAGAGAGAGAGAGAGAGAGAGAGAGAGAGAGAAGAGAGATAGACCAAGGCCAGCCTATTTTAACCAGATAGACGGGCATGCAGGCAGACAGGCAGGTAGGCAGGCACTAGACACAGATTCCACATAACAAATCACAGATAGATAGACAGACAGACAGACAGATAGAGTCCACACACAAAAATCACATAAATTATATGAACATTCTCAAGATGAAAACGTTTCGCGGAATTAATGCACTCCGGGTAGTGAACTATTCACAAAAAAAGCCTCTTTTTTTTTTCCCCGCCAGTCCCTCCCCCGCTCTTCTCCAGAAACCTTCCGTTTTGCCCGCGATCTGCACGCGCACTACGAACGGTCCCCAGACCTGTGGCGACGACGCTGACGACGCAAGATGCACAGTATCGACCAGAGTCCGCCATGGCTCCGCGGCCCTCCACTTTTTCCGTCGAGCAACCTCTTCGACACAGCACGCCCTGAAAATCGGCCGTGCCAGTGGCACTCAAAGCCCTGTGCCCTACTTTTTCTGCGGTTTTTTTTTTTTTTTTAACGATTTCTCTGCGCGTGCCGTGAGCAGGAAGGGTCGGTGGGGTGGGAGTGGCGGGGTGGGGTGTTAGTTATATCACTCTCAGGCACGGTCGGGTCCGGAGTCTGGGGAGTTGTTGAGTGATCGACTGAGTGAGGCGGATAGGGTGGGATCATCAGCCCTGGCGTCGCGAAATGAGGTCTCACAGAGCAACGGCCTTCACACTATTCAGTGTCGCTGGCTTGTTAGCCGTCGGAAGAGTTTTTTTTTGCGGCAAGTGTGGAGGCGACAGAGACACAGACGCGTACACAGGTCTATACTGACACACACTGATTTTACACACACACACACAAACCCCAAAACCAATTTTAACCAACAAAACTCCTTTTAATTAACTCACACACACACACACAACACAACAAACCACACACACACACACACACACACACACACACACACACAAACAACACTGAACACCGAAGCCCTTGTAAAACCCTTGTTTTGCCGCGAAAACCCCCCCCCATAACCCCACTCCTTCCCCCCCTTCAAATTCGGTCTGTCTGCCAATTTCTTTTCTCTTCTTCTTCTCTCTTCTTTTCTTTTTCCCCCCCAAACTTTTTCTCTCTTCTTTTCCCAAAACCCGCAACCACAAAAAAAATCTTTTTAAAAAAAAAAAAAAAACCCACCCCCCCCCCCTTTATATTTTTTTCTTTCTCTCTCCCCTTTCCCACACACACACACACAACACACACAAACACACACACACACACACACACACACACACACAAACACACACAACAACAACAACAAAAAACTAAATCACTCACAAACACTCTAAAGCCCACTACGAAGACGAAGAGTGAAAACCGAGGGGAAACCCAAACACCGAGATGCAGTGTTGATAGATTCTTTGAGTTTTTTTAGTCTTTAAATTCTCCCCTCCCCGTTAACATGTCAAGAATAAAAAACCCCCGGGGAATCCCAAAAAAATCTTCAGAGAGGGGAGAGAGAGAGAGGGGGAGAGAAAAGGAGAGAGAGGAGAGAAAAGGAGAGGGGAGAGAAAAAGAGAGAAGAAAAGGAAAAAAAGAAAAAACTATTACATTTTTTTTTTTGCACACGGCCGGGTGAAGAAGCCAAGCCCATTACAGTACTGACCATAATAGTCCTCCAGGGAATGACTATAGCACCGAATCATTTATGGACATGATCTAAAGATACTTAAAACCCGCGAAGTACGTCAGTAAATAGATAAATAATTGATTTTTCAGTAATGCCCAG
>JABMCL010003715.1:810000-812500 GCA_018857735.1 Alviniconcha marisindica | reverse complement strand
CGAGTCCTCTCTCTCTCGCTTTGAGTGGGTCTGCTGCTACCCATACCATCTGAACTCAGTCCACGTCTTAACTCGGGTCTCATGCTCGCCCTCCATCTTGGCGACATAGGAAACTGAATCCCCCCCACCCCTCCCTCTCTCTCTCTCAGCCCCACCCCCGCCACACACACGCACACACTCACTGTTTTCTTGTAAACTGACCCCTTTTGGGGTCGAGTACATCATTGTGGGCCGTTTGTTCACCTAACTTGCATCCATCCTCCAAAGTGTACTTTCACTCACCCATTCACACTTCTTCTTTTCTTTTTCTTTCAGTTGTGACTTTTTCTTTTATTCACTGTAACAAGTACAGCTCGTTCACACTTATTTTCTTTAGCCCAAATATAACCCTGTGTGGTTGACTGGCCTCAAAGCACCAACTGACGAACATAACACTTCTGTTCCTCATGTTTCTTCGGATAATTACAGTGCATGCATCCATCCGTTACGGTTTCACATGTTTATCAGTGGCATACATCTGTCGAACAGAGCGTAATTATTCTTACATCCGTTGTGTATGCTGCGTGTCCGTGTGTGTGTGTGTGTGTGTGTGTGTGTGTGTGTGTGTGTGTGTGTGTGTGTGTGTGTGTGTGTGTGGTGTGTGTGTGTAGGCCTATGTGTGTGTGTGGTAATTGTCAGTTTGTCGCTTGAAAAAGGCAAATCGCCGACAATTTGCAAAATGTTTTGTAATATCCAATGAAAAGGCGCTCTTCTTTTTTCTTTTAATTTAAAAAACAACAACACCTTGTGCATGCCTTTTGAACCCGGGCTTCTAAAATTTCAAATGCGTTGCAGTCTAGTCAGTCAACCATATCAGTTGGTTATATCAGGACAGGCGTAGAAGAAGAAGGAGAAGGTGAAGTCGACGAAGACGGAAAAAGCAGAAGTAGAAGCAGAAGAAACACACACACACACACATACACACACACACACAAAAAAAGAAAAGAAAAAAGAAAGAAAAAAAGAAGAGTCATATCATCAAACCGCATCAGTTCCAGATAACATCCATTTTCAACACTGAGACTGTTCGGCCGACACATACATAATTATACATCCGCTTTCAACAAATTCCTCCACAATCACGGCATTCATCGTCACGACACCCCGCACAACCCATCCCCCAACAGCCCAAGAATAACTAAACGGGGCTCCTTAATTCTCCGCACAGGTTTCAGACCAGCGCCTTTTATCGAGCCATTGAAGAGGGTCTTGACGGAAAGAGGTCGTCGCTCTTTGGTGCTACCAAGCCTTCAGAGATAGGAGGGAGAGAGAGAGAGAGAGGGGGGGGGGGGGGGGGGCAGAGAGAGAGAGAGAGAGAGAGTCTTTACGGAAAGAGGTCGTTGCTCTTCAGTTGGTGCTACCAAGCCTTCAGAGAGAGAGAGAGAGAGAGAGAGAGAGAGAGAGAGAGAGAGAGAGAGAGAGAGAGAGGAGTCCATTCTTATACAGGAAAGAGATCATTGCTCGTTGGTGCTACCAAGCCTTTAGAGAGAGAGAGAGAGACAGAGACTAGGAGAGAGAGAGAGAGAGAGAGAGAGAGAGAGAGAGAGAGAGAGAGAGAGAGAGAGAGAGAGAGAGAGAGTCCATTCTTACACAGCAAAGAGGTCGTTGCTCGTTGGTGCTACCAAGCCTTTAGAGGAGAGAGAGAGGAGAGAGAGAGAGAGAGAGAGAGAGGGAGAGAGAGAGAGAGAGAGAGAGAGAGAGAGAGAATCCATTCTTACACAGGAAAGAGGTCGTTGCTCTTCAGTTGGTGCTTCAAGCCTTCAGAGAGAGAGAGAGAGAGAGAGAGAGAGAGAGGAGAGAGAGAGAGAGAGAGAGAGAGAGAGAGAGAGAGAGAGAGAGAGTCCATTCTTGTACAGACATTCATCTGTTGATATGTTAGCTCTCTGGCTGCTGGCTAATGACATCGCTTTGACACCAAAGGTCTCCACAAAAACTAACTGTGACATTTCGACCCCCATCCGTCTGACATTTTGTAGCTGAGGTCATCGACACGAGACCGCCGCTAGTGAGAGAGGTTTTCCTTACGAACAGGGGGAAATAAAAAATAAAAAATGCCGGGGAAAAGGTGGGGGGGGGGGGGGGGCGAAGAAACTGGGTGGAGTGGGACTGAGGAGGGTGGGTGAGCAGGAGGAGGACCACAGGGGAACCGGAAGAAAAGAGAAGAAAAAGAAGAAGAAGAAGAGAAGAAGAGAGAGAGAGAGGAGAGAGAGAGAGAGAGAGAGAGAGAGAGAGAGAGAGAGAGAGAAGAAATACCGGCACGGGCATGCGCGCACAGAGCTGCGCACGCATCTCATCACGTGGCATAATTATTCATGTGGATTACGTTGGCTGCGCGAGCGCAGTCAGTAAATGCTGCACCATCATCTGCGCCGCGGCCCTGCGCCGGTGCGTGCACTCTGTTGCCTCTTAAACTGATAAGCAGCGAGCTCCACAGAAATGAATACTGTAAGTCAGCGCCGGC
>JABMCL010003715.1:797500-805000 GCA_018857735.1 Alviniconcha marisindica | reverse complement strand
CTATCCAGTCTTTCGGAGCGTCTCTTGAAAACTGGTTGACTGGGCGTAAAACACCAATTTACTTACTTACTCTTGAAAACTTGGTTGTTAACGTCACTGGATGAAAAGGGTTACAAAGAACGGTTATTTTAATAACAAATAAACAAATAAAAAAACAACAACATACGCGCTCATTCTAATTAGATAACACAAAACAAACAGAACAACAACAACAACAACAACAAAAAACAACAAACAAAGACAAACAAAAAACGCTTATTTTAGTTAGAAAATACAAAAATGCTGTGTCTAATTAACGCCCACTGCCCACTGCCCCAGCCTGTAAAATTTCCACGTTGAAATGTGCACACATACTCTTGCAAAACAATATTTTCCGGTCCTACGTATAACAAATCTACTTTCAATACTGTGCGTTTTGACAGAAATGCTTCCATTTAATATATATATATATATATATATATATATATATATTTTATATATATTATATATATATATATATATATATATATATATATATGTGTGTGTGTGTTGTGTGTGTGTGTGTGTGTGTGTGTGTGTGTGTGTGTGTGTTTTCTTAAAAGGCTTCAAATTTCGCACTTTTATCGGTCGTTTTCAAGTGACATCGAGGCAGTGAAAGGGTTAAAATAGTCGCCACGTTATCGCGCAGCGCATAACATGTTCATGGCTATGCAGCTTTGGTGTTCTTGATGGTTTCAGTGCCGGTGTTGTGACGCAGCGAGGGCCCCTCGAGTTAAACTAACTGACAACACTGTCAGTAAGTAAGTAAACATGGTGCTTAACGTCCACAGAAACCATAAGGCTTATTAGGGACGGGGAGAAGGGGGGGGGGGGGGGGGAGGGGGGGGGGAGGTGGGGGAAGTAAGTAAACATGGTGCTTAACGTCCACAGAAACCGTACGGCTTATTAGGGACGGGGAGAAGAGGGGAAGTGGGTATGGAGGTGGGGGAGAGGGAGGGAGATTATATACCTATCGCTACACTGTCACCACCAGAATGATTCCTGCATTAAGATGGGCAGCGATGAGAGCCATTTTAATGTTTCAGTAGGAAGTGATGGACAAAGTCACAAGACTGTGTCCACAGACCACAACCTTTCTGAAGAGAAAGGAGAGCCGAAGCAGATTCGAACCGAGGTCCTTCTGCTTACCAGCCTAACGCCTTCCCGCTAGGCCAAACCGGCTCACCCACAACACTGTCCGACTTCAAACTGGCTTTGATGCAGCTGCTGCAGTGACTGACAACGGCGGGGCTGCGGCAAACAACTGTCACCTCGCAAACTAGAAGACAGTTTGTTAATCTTCTCGGCAATGCTTGTTAGTCGTTAGGTGAAGCGAACTGGTCCCGCTGTCCGTCTCTTTCGTTGTGAGGTGACTCTGTGAGGCAAACTCCAACCTTTTTACACACCCCCGGGGGAATGGGGCGGTCAGTGTGCTAGCTACCCCCCCCCCCCCCCTGGCCCTGTCTGTCTGTCTGTCTGTCTGTCTTCTTTTTTCCTGTCTGTCTGTCTGTCTGTCTGTCTTCTTCTTTTTGTCTGTCTTCTGTCTGTCTGTCTCTCTCTTTTCCCCTCTCTCTCCCCCCTCTCTCTCTTCCCTCAGGTTTTGGCGCGCTCTCTCTCTCTCTCTTTAAATTTTCTTCTTTTTTGTTATTTTGTTTTTTTGGTAGCCTTTTGGCATGTAGATTGGGGGGCAGTTTGAAAGAATAGGCAACTGCCTCAAATTTTAATCCTTTGTAAAAAGTTCTGAGCTCTCCTCTCTCCCCTCTCTCTCTCTCAAAACCCCCACCTCCTCTCTCTTCTCCCCTCTCTTCTTTCCCCCCTTCCCTTCTGCTCTTTTTCTTTTTGCTTCCGTCTTCTGTTGTCTTTCTGTCTGTCTTCTTCTTTCTTCCCCTTCTTCTTTTTCTTCTCTCTCTTCCTCTCGGGGCGGCTTCTTGTCCCAACCTGTGTTTTTGTTTAAATGCCTTTTCTCAGTCTTTTCCGTGGTCCTCCCCCTTTGGGGACGATCGTTTGGTCGCGCGGACGAGTTGAATTATTTTTTTGTCTGATTGGGGGGGGGGGAGGGAAAAAAAAAGGGGGAAAAAAAAAGGGCAACATCCCCGTATCTCTCTCTCTCTCTCTCTCTCATTTCATAGGACTGGTCGTTTGGTCGTGCAGACTCGTTGCTTTGTCTTTTAAAAAGCATTAAAAAATATATAAAAAAAACCTTCACAAAACACGAGCAATTACTCCCATCTGGTGCAAGCCCTACATCTTGCCATAAATCAGATTTCATGGGCTTGTTTGCGTTTGCCAGCGGGGCAACATGATTCGTCAGGTGACGTATGGAGCCTACTGCTAAGTGACTCACGGTCTGAATAATACAATGAAGTACATACGAAGCAGAAAAGAAAAGGGAAATGAGACAAGTTCTAGGTCATGTAATATACATTTATTTCCCCAAACGAATTACCTGAAGAAGCCTGTTCCAGAGGCGAAAATGTGTCGACGTTTTGGGGGAATGACGTCTGAAATGGCTGTGTGGTTTTATGCTGACAAATTCACGATTAAAAATTTTAATTGGGATTTTTTGGGATTTTGGGTTTTGGGTTTGTGGGGCCGGTTTTGTTTTTTTTTAAAAACAAAAACGACTTGAGTCGGGTTTTTTAGAAAAGGACTTATTTTTCTTACAGGATCAAAAGAAAATAGCAAAAAAACTGTTAAAAAAAATAAAAATAAAAAAAAAAAAAAAACGAAAATAAAACAATTTCTTACTCTTACTCTTAAAATTTGCGTCCTTCTTCAGGGCTGTGTGTGTGGGGTGTGTGTGTGTGTGTGGGGGAATTTAAAACCCCTTTAAAGGGGGTGGGGGGGGGGATGGAGGGTGGGGGGTGGGGGAGGGGGGGCAAACAGTTTAACAGAACAACAGTCTAAAAAAAAGATGTTTTAATAATAACTGCGCATAAACGGCGACAACATCTTTGCAACGGAAAACTACCGCAGAACTAACTAATCCAGCAAACACAACGAGGACAAAGGAACGGATCCGTCTCTTCTATCACCGAACGAACAAAACAACAAGACTGGGAAAGGAAAAAATGGGAGGCGGGGGGAAGGGGGTGCGGGGGAGGAAAGAAAAAAAAAAAAAAAGAAAAAAAAAGAAAAAAAAAAGAAAAAGAAAAAAACATAATCAAAACCCCAAGGAAGTTTGGGGGGGAATAAAAGAAAAGGGGAGGTTTCAAAGGAATTAAAGTAAAAAAAAAGCATATTTAAATATATATATATATATATATATATAATATTAATATATATATATATATATATATATATAAAATATATTTAAAAAGGGGAGGGGGGGGGGGGAGAGTGAAGCTTTTATTGAATTAAGCAGACAGACTGATGGAATTGAGAACGTGTCACCGAGTTTGCAACGGCAGAACAAGAGGAGGAGGAGGGAGGAGATGGGTGGTACATAACGTTTTCTATCGAACGCAACCGGTTGGGTGAACGCCCTGAAATGAGGTCAGCCGTCTGCGGTCGTTGACTTGCAGTCCCGCGGGCTGAACTCTCGGCTCTGGCGCAACTGGGATTGGCGCCTCGGGCACAGGCGTATGAATTGTTTCTCTTTTTGTGGGACTCAATCGGGAACCTTTTTTTTTTTTTTTACAAAAATCTTTCCTCTCTCTTCTTCCCACACACACACACACCACACACACATACCACAACCACACACACACACACACACACACACACACAAAAAGTTCATTAAAGCAGGGATGGGACAGACTAAAACAGAGACAGACAACAGGCAAACCCCACTTTTTTAAAAACGGCAAGAACAACTAACAAAAAAAAAACAAAACCCAAACCCTTTTTACACCTCCACACACACACACACACACACACACACACACACACACACACACACACACACCACAGTCACACAAGCAATCCTCTCGCCCGGTGGATTACATCTGTCGACGTACAATTGCATGTACAGGGTTACACCCAAGAGTGTTTAACTGGGGAACACTACTACACCAATACATCCCGCTAAAACATTCGGAAAAGAAGCCAAATCATAATTATAGAGATACATACTGTGCACACCGCGAAACAAGGGCATCACACCTGCTTTTAAGAACGAACACAGATAGGTATAATTATTGGAACGAAAGAATGGTATTCAGACATTGAAGAAAACATCCGCTGTGTAGAGCAGTCATGTTCTATGTTAACCGCTGATGAGCTAACAGCCAGCAGAGAACACCACTACTATAACTTCTCAGTCTTAAGCTCCCCCCCCCCCCCCCCCCGCGCTATCCACCCTCCTCCACACACACGCACACTTCCTCCAATCTCTAACTCTCGCTGTCCTTATGTTTGTCTGTCTGCATGTCTGATAGCCTGATCAGCGATTGAAAGTTGTTGAAATGGCGAGTTCGATTTTTTGGCCTACAGTGAACTAAGCTAAACGAGAGCTATAAGCAAAGTGATGCACAGCAAAACTTTAAAAAAAGAAAAATTTCCTTTTCCCAACCCCCCCAAACACACCCAAAACCCCACACACACACACACACACACACACACACACACACACACACAAAAAGGACATGACCATGGGGGGTTTTAGAATGGATGCACCATCACCTTATGGAACGATCAACAGGGTAAACCCCACAGATCTGTCTAACGGATAAACACTGTGATAACTGAAGAAGAAGGGGTCAAAAAAAAGAAACGGGGAAAAAATGAATAAACTCAAAAATTTTAAAACAGTAACTCTGGGTCCATTTGGACCTATTTAACAGCAAATCGGAGAAGAAGAAAAAAGAAAAGATGACAAAAAACTAAACAAAAAGGGAGGTAACTGCACGCACCTGTGACTCCTTCACAAAGTGACAGAGCCGCCAGGACTGTCGAACCGTGTGAACTGTTGGAATCGATTAGACACTGGTTCCCGCTGTGCCTTCAACGCGGGCGAAGTCATCCTCGCAGCACCCGGATGTTGGATGAACTACTTGTACGGATTCGCAGTGTCGCGAAGCTTACTCAGCACATTTTGCTGGAAGAGGATTTTTTTCCCTCTGAACTTTTGCAGTCGAAAACTTTGGAAGGGGCCTGGTTCCTGGACCAAACCCACGGGAAAAAAAGGAACCCCCCAACCCCCCCCCCCCCCCCAAACCCCCTTCGCCTTCGTCTTTTGCGATTTTTTTTTCCCCCCCCCCCCCCAAAACAAACTGAAGAAAAAACAAATTGCCCCCATTATTTTATATATATATATATATATATATATATTTATATATATAAAATATATTTATTTTAATTATATATAAAAATTTTTTCCCTTTTTCCCTTTCCCTTTATTAAATTTTTTTAAGTGTATGAAAGTGTTTTAATTGGGGGCCCGCGTGGTGTGTGTGTGTTTAAAGGGGTTGTGTGTTGATGTGGGGTGTGCCCCGCTATGGGGGCCGCGTGAGTGGTGTGGTGGGGGGGGTCTTTTGTGTGTGGGTGGGGGGTCAATGTGGTGTGTGTGGGTGTGTGTGTGGAAGTGAGAGAGAGAGAGAGAGAGAGAGAGAGAGAGAGAGAGGAGAGAGAGAAGAAAGAGAAGGAGAAAAAAAGGGTGAATTTTTTAATTAAAAAATTTTTACAAAAGGAAAAAAAAAAACGTGCTAAAAAAAATGGTACCACAAACAAATATTATAAGTACGGTTAAGCAATTTATTAATGCAGTTTCATAGTTCCTACAAATGTGCACAAAATCAGAATTAAATTTCTTTCAGGGCATACATGTATACAACAAACGTGTGATTCAAATAGGCAAACGTGTGATTCAAACAAATCCGTCCAAATTTGACGAAAGTTTCTTCTCAGACATGTATTTGTGCAGATTAGTTTTTGAAACAAGGAAGAGAAATACATGATTTTATATTTTGAGGCAGGGAGTTCCAGAGGGACGCTCCGCAAGATTGCTAGTTTTAAATAAGTCAAACCTTGGACTTGGCAGAAGTTTTCCCGGAGTGGTGTAGGGGGACTATGACAAAAAGTGTACCAGGTAATTTGGGGAATTATAAAAAACTTTAGGATATCTTATGTAGAAGCTGTTGGGGGTGGGAAAGAGAGAGAGAGAGAGAGAGAGAGAGAGAGAGAGAGAGAGAGAGAGAGAGACGATTATGGCCCCCTTGTTTACACACCCTTTTCTTTTCTCTCCTTTTTTTTTTTCCCCCCCCAAAATACATACATGAAATATACAACGTTAAACAAGGTAAATAGACCAACGCAAAGTCCTTTAGGGTTTGACGTTTCGGCTTTCCATATATAAGCCCCCAGAGGGGAAAAAATTCAGTCATTCCTTCTCCCTTCTATCTCCTCCTCATCAATATTACACCCACCCACCCGGAAAGAAAAAAAAAAAAGCTGTAGACGAGACTGGATTTATTGTTTTTATAGATAATGCTATGTCGGACGAAAAACACTTACCCCTCCCAACCCCCCATTTAAAAAAATAAAATCAAAAAAAAAATCCACATGTGTCCAACATCCTGTGAAACTCCCCATCCCCCCCCCCGGCCTTCTCCAACCTGCCACCGAGTGTGTTGAGCTGACATCATTGTCTTTTCGTTACGCACGTTCACTGCGGGGCAAAATAACATTCAACGTTCATCTTTGTGACTCGTGACCTCCCAGTCACCCCTCTCGCTGCAGTGGCCGCCCTTAAGGCACACTCACACTCATCGATTATCGGCCCGCACTCAGTGGAAGCTATGACAGCAATGCTCTTCCTATCAGCGACACAATTACACCAATCAGAGGCTTAATATGGCTTAATATTGCCCCACATCTCCTCTAGGCCGGTGGGTGCACAAGCCTACTAGCTTCGACGACGCGTTCGTTCCTTCGCCCCTTTTCGCTTTTTTGTGGGCGAGTTCTGTTAGCTGTCGTCGTTCACTGAAAGGGGGGCTGGTGGGGGTGCAGAGAGAGAGAGAGAGAGAGAGAGAGAGAGAGAGAGAGAGAGAGAACTCGAACTCGAAAACTTTAATACTCAAGGATAGTAGCGTTAGGTCCATTTGGACCTATCTAACAGCAGTCCTTTGCTAAAAACCCTAAACAGACAATACCAGAGAGAGAGAGAGAGAGAGAGAGAGAGAGAGAGAGAAAAGAGAGAGAGAGAAGAGAGAGAGAGAGAGAGAGAGAGGCAGACGGACAGACAGACAAAAACAGACAGACAGACAGAGACAGACAGACAGACAGCGAAGCAGATGGTGTTGCAAAAGGAAAAGGAGGTGAGAGGGGACAGGAGAGAGGAGAGAGAGAGCCGAGAGAGAGAGATCAGAGATAACGTAGAGAGAGAGAGAGAGAGAGAGAGAGAGAGAGAGAGAGAGAGAGAGAGATCTTGGATTTTAACACAGAACGTTGGGGATGGTGGCGGGAGAGGGTTGATAAAATTCAAAATCGTGACTAAACGAAGAGCCCCCAGCCCCGTCCTCTCTCGAACACAATCATTAAGTT
>JABMCL010003715.1:787500-790000 GCA_018857735.1 Alviniconcha marisindica | reverse complement strand
AAACATAAAAAAATAAAAGTCATATTTTATTGTATGAACCAAAATTTCAGTTACTGGGGCCTTGCCCTTTGAAGATAAAAAACCCTTTTTTCGCAAAATGACGCTCTGGTTTAAATAATGATGTCTCCCATACGGGGTTTTTGGTTACAAATGGTTCAGAGAGCATAAGATATCATCCAAACTAACATTAACGGGAAACCCTTTAAACCTTGGCTGTGACATTGACCTTAAACCCAAAAAAAAAATCCAAAAACTTTTCACTGGAACTTTTTTCCCTTTGAGGGATCTACACTAAAATTTATTTTTGGTTTTAAAAAAGACTCCGGTTTTTAGAACTAAAAAAAATTTATAGTAAAACTGCCCATATTTTGTTTAAATATACCCCCCCAAAACTGGGGCCCTTTGCCTTTAAAGTTTAAACCCCATTTTTCGAAAGGGCCTTCCGGCTAAATGGGGGGGAAACCCCAATACAATATTTTTTTTTAAAAAAGATTGCCCAACACCCACCGAGGGGGAACAAATTGTGTAAAGAGCGTTACACCTCCCCTTGAAGACACCCCCATTTCTTTCCCTTTTCTAGTAAAATAATACACCCCACACAGCGCAAAAAGAGGTCAAACGTTTCTGCCGCAAGTCAGCTGATGTGGACGGGACGTTAGGGTAGGTCGAAAGTCAATGGTACAAAGCAAAATAATTATTTTAAAAAGGATGGGGAAAAAACGGGGAAGAAGAAAAAAAAAATCGACATACAAACAACTGAAAAAAAAACAACAAGAAACCCCGACACCAGTCACTAATGATCGATGAACAGCGGAAACGGTGAAAGAAAAACAACTTCACCCCAATTATTGTCAAATAAAACAGTGGGACCCCACCCACACGCACGCACAACACACACACACACACACACACACCGTAC
Source organism: Alviniconcha marisindica (assembly GCA_018857735.1). NCBI lineage: Eukaryota > Metazoa > Mollusca > Gastropoda > Provannidae > Alviniconcha > Alviniconcha marisindica. The sequence goes on along the minus strand of JABMCL010003715.1, from coordinate 789,081 downwards.
GTGACAACACACAAAGAGACTGGAAACTCGGACGGCGAAAAACAGGCAGGCAAGTGGTGCGAGAAGGCACCATAATGGCGACCGTTGCACGTGATCTACCGACATTTTATCCTCAGCGGAACATGCGCACTCCGGCCCTCGTGTAACCTCGTTTCCATGCCACGGCAGAGGTCACGGGTCAAAAGTTCGCACAGCAGACTCGCTCCCTGTAGAGAGAGAGAGAGAGAGAGAGAGAGAGAGAGATGCGCCGTATGAATTGAGGCGGAAGGACACAAAACAATGCCGGGAGGGGGAGGAGCAGTTAGCTCGGATATTGTTCAAGCGGATGCTTTGGCCCCAACGGGCCGAACGGCTTCGGCGGAAACGGGCGTAGGGCTGATAACACAAAGGCGAGCTGACAGAAGCGGCATGGCTGCTGCACGCGGATGCTCCGGCTTGTGAAGAGGAGACAGACGCCTTGATCCCCACTCCACCCGACCCCACCCCCACCCCACCTCTCTACCCCACCCCTGGCCGAAAAATAATGAATGGCGTGGCGGCGCTCGGACCCGTCTCTTTTTCGTCCCCCCACCCTCACTCTCCTTCTCAGCCAATAGTGAGAGATGACCCACTTTCTCAACCTGCGCGACCAGTTATCTTCCATAACATGGATGCTCCTTCTCGCTCGTCACCGGCAGGCGATAGCAGGTTACTGGTTGATGGATCGACTTGAACCCTTACCCGTGACCTTGGGCAGCGTAACTGATCAGGCTCCGACACTGTCAACAGTCACTGAATGGTAATAATAATAACAACAACAGTATTAACTCTTTCCACGCACAAGATTTCCAGTTTCCAGCTAGCCCTTCCAATAACAATCTCGAAGACGGGTTATTGAAACTGACTAACCTGGTTTAGCAGTTCTAGCTTCGAAAACTTCCACAGAAACATTCACGAAAAACTACAATAATATTTAGTCAGCAAACATTGGACAGGATGGAAAAAATGCTAATAAAAATAAATAATAACAAATTTTTTGCTAAAAAATAATAATAAAAACGGGTTTTTTATGGCGCCCTATCTCGAAGAGCCCGGGGGGCCCCTTTCAAAGGCCTAGGTCTTTTATTTTTAAACACAACAACCACAACACACCCCACACACACACCCCACACACACACAACCCACACCCGGCCAAGGATACGTTATTTTTTCACACACCCACACACACACACACAAAACACAAAACACCCCCCACAAAACAAAAAACACCACCACAAGGGGTAGGGTACGTTCATTTTACCCCCACCCCACACAACCCCCACACACCCCCCCACACACATACACACACACACACCCAACCCCACACACCAAACACACACCACCACACCACCCACCCAGGGGGGGTATGGATACGTTTTTTTATCCCCACACACCACACCACACCACACACACACACACACCCCAAACAAACACAGGCGGGTACGTTCATTTTTCACACACCACACACCCACACACACACACACACCCCACAAACACACACACACACCCCTTTTCTCTCATCTCTCTCTCTCTCTCTCTCTCTCTCTCTCTCTCTCACCCCAC
>JABMCL010003715.1:775000-780000 GCA_018857735.1 Alviniconcha marisindica | reverse complement strand
GGGGGCAGAGACAGAGAAAGAGAGAGTGAGAGACAGACAGACAGACGGACGGACGGACGGACGGACAAGACAGAGAGACACAGACAGAACGGAGGCAGACAGACAGACAAGGCTACACACAACCTGCGTTAACATCATGTATCAGTTGTTGACCTTTTCTTTTGTCTCTCAAAAGTAACATTCACTGATCCTCGTACGTACAAGAGCCCCCCCCCCCCCCCCCCCCCCCCCCACCCACTCCCCCCGTTCCTCCCGTTCTCCTCGGCCCTTTCCGCTCGCGACCACCACCAGTTCCTCTTTCGTCGGGGCCCGAGACTGCTAGCCCGGCGTCGCTGTCCTTCACCTCTGACGCCCTCTGAAGGCAAACGATAATTTAGTAATTCTACGCTTGCTCGCTCGGGTGGTGTGTCGGCGGATTAGGTGACGACTCGGGGGAAGAAGGAAGTGTGTGTGTGCTGTGTGTGTGTGTGTGTGTGTGTGTGTGTGTGTGTGTGTGTGTGTGTGTAAGGTGGTAGTGTCAGTTTGACACATCATGCATTTCAAAGTCAAGGCACGCACGCACACACACACACACACACACACACACACACACACACACACACACACGACTGAACGGTCAACGAATACCAGCATGTCCTAGTCTTGTGACGCATTTTATATGTATATATGCAAAGCGATCAATAATAATAAGAACAAAAATAGTTGTCATTCACAATCGCTCTGCTCTTTCTGACATATATATATATATATATATATATATATATATATATATATATATATATATATATATATATATATATATAAAAGCGATCACGCTCTGCTCTTTCTGATATATAAAAGCGATCAATAATAATAAGAACAATAATAGTTGTTATTCACAATCGCTCTACTCTTTCTTCCCTTTACCACATGACATTCGTACTGAGCTGGCTCATGTTTTACGCCCACAGCATTGACCTTTGTTCGGGACCAGCTTCCTCCTCACGCTCAAGGCACCAAACGGGCACAGGAACAAAAGATTTTTAACGTATCTAGTAAGTAAACAAACATGGTGCTTAACGGCCACAGAAACCACAAAGCTTATTAGGGACGGGGAGAAGAGGGCTAGGGGAGGGGGTGTGGAGGTGGGGTATGAAGAGGGAGATTATATACCTATCGCTACGCTGTTACCGGCAGAACGACTCTTGCATTAAGATGGGCAGTGGTGAGAGCCATTTTAACGTTTCATTAATTGTGAGGGACAAAGTCACAAGACAGTGTCCGCAGACCAACTTTTGAAGAGAAAGGAGAGCCGAAGCGGATTCAAACCGAGGTCCTTCTGCTTGCCAGCCTAATACTTTGGCCGCTACGCCAAACCGGCTCACGTATCTAGTTTAACGTGACGCCGATATGTAGCGAGCAAAACAACAACAACAAAAATAGCACTGACATTGAGCGTTTGAATCATAATATTAACTCTGTCCGATGCTTCACTTCAACCCGAGTTCTCTCTCTCTCTCTCTCTCTCTCTGGTATCATAATATTAACTCTCTCCGATGCTTCATTTCAACCCCGAGTTCTCTGTCTGTCTGTCCTCTCTCTCTCTCTCTCTCTCTGGTATCATAATATTAACTCTGTCCGATGCTTCATGAGCCTTGAGTTCTCTCTCTATTTTTCTTCTTCTGTAGGTATCATAATATTAACTCTGTCCGATGATTCATTTCAAGTTCAACCCCGGGTTACCTCTTTCTCTTCTTCTTCTTCTCTGGTATCATAATATTAACTCTGGCCGATGCTTCATTTCAATCTCGTGTTCTCTCTTTCTTCTTTTTTCTTCTTCTCTGGTATAATATTAACTCTGTCCGATGCTTCATTTCAACCCCGAGTTCTCTCTCTCTCTCTCTCTGGTATAATATTAACTCTGTCCGATGCTTCATTTCAACCCCGAGTTCTCTCTCTCTCTCTCTCTCTGGTATAATATTAAGTCTGTCCGATGCTTCATTTCAGCCCCGAGTTCTCTCTCTCTCTCTCTCTCTCTCTCTCTCTCTCTCTCTCTCTCTCTCTCTCTGTCTGGTATCATAATATTAACTCTGTCCGATGCTTCATGACCCCAGAGTTCTCTCTCTGTCTTTCTTCTTCTGTGGGTATCATAATATTAACTCTGTCCGATGCTTCATTTGAACCCCGCATCGAGCAGTTTACAAGGCACACTGCCCGGAGCCACAAACGGCAACAGACCCACTCCCCGACGCCAGGACCTTGACTTTTGAGACGTCATCCCGAGCCTTTCAACACACGCCAAAATTTCCATTTGCCAATTCATCAGCTTGACGAGTCGCTTCCTCACCACAATACATCAAACCCAGGCAGCACGGAATCAAGGCTGCAGATCAGGCTGCCCGCTAGCGTGACCTTGACGCGGGAAGGTGGCACCCGAAATTATTTCGACGGTACATTAAGTACAACGCCGTGAACGCCGTGAAAGGTTGCGCAAGGTTGTCGTTAATTAACCGTTTCATAAAATACGTCACACTAGCCGGGCTGAAAGTGGAAACGTCTGAGCACACGCGCGACCGTTGTGACTGACCTTGACTTTGGAAAAAGAGCGAGGCTGTGGGGTCGCAGTGTGTGACTGCCTGTGACATCAGACACGTCAGATGTCATCAGCGCCAACAGGCCGTCTCCTGTCAGCCCCTTCACATCAAACTGACGGAGACAGCCATTGCAGGTAAACGCGGACGGATATAACGCTCTGTTAATTCAGTATATAATATATACTACTCGCGTCCTGAGTAGTATATATATATATATTATTGTAAACGACTCTCTCCACTCCCCCCTCCACCCATATCCAACACTTTACAATACCGTTTCTTCTGATCTTAAAAAAAAAAAAAAAAAAAAAAAAAAGGGAATCAAAAAGAAATTGGCCTTTAAAGGAACTATCCCTCTCAGATTTGACGGGAAAACAAAACAAAACCAGGCACACACACACACACACACACACACACACACACACACACACACACACACACCAAAAAATATATATATATATATATATATATATATATATATATATATATATATATCCTCAGTGAGGACAGCTAAATCGCATCACAAAACTGATGTCACTTTCTCAGTGCCTGAAAACAGTACTGTCATTTTACTACTACTACTACTTGGTTCTTAATGTCCTCGGATGTCAGATGTCATTTTCTCAGTGCTGTCACTTTATACTATCACTTTCTCAAGTGCTGTCACTTTCTCAGTACTGTCACTTTCTCAGTGCTGTCACTTTATACTATCACTTTCTCAAGTACTGTCACTTTCTCAGTGCTGTCACTTTCTCAGTGCTGTCACATTCGGCTCTGTGCTTTCATTCATTGACCAGACACACGTGATGCGTACTTGCACTGCTCGACGACAAAGGTCAACGATACCGCGGTCTTGACAAGTGACGTACGACACTTGACGTATGCTTTACGCATCCCGCTATCTCATTAATTGCCATTTTCAAAAATCCGTTTCCTAAAACTGGTACAAAGTCAACACAGGAAAGCAGTTTCGAAAGCAATACTCTTCAATATCAAGTTTTTGCTTTGACCTTTTGCACTGGAACGTGGCGCAAACAATTAAAAAAAATAACTAGAATTCCACCGTCAATATTAGATAATTCCACCGTCAATATTATATAAATCTAGTCCCCCCCCATTTTTGTTTTGTTTTGTTGTTGTTGTTGTTGACTGAATTTAAAAAAATATATATATATAAGAAGAAAGAAGAAGGGAAAAGGTATGGGACTCCAAATATCGTCACGAAGTTTCCAGCTGAACTGACCTTAACAGGACGCGAGGTTGGACCATGTTTTTGTTATAACTTCGCTGTTTTTTCTCAACAGGAAACGTCACGCCGACTTAAAACAAAACAACAACAACAACAAAACGCTCAGTATTGGCTGATGAGCTATCACAACAGGAGACACCAGTCTGGGACCTTGGGAAGCCGCGTCAAGAGCAGCGAAGCAGAAGACCGGGAACAGCCAAAAGACAACAGAAAGAGACAAAAACATCCAACCAGTGGGAAAGGCTTGGTATGGGGGAGGATGGAACAAGGGGGGGGGGGGGGGGGGGAGAGGAAGGGGAGGGAGAGGTGAAGGAGGGGGGGGGGGAGGGGGTGAAAAGTGCTCCGGGACAGAGAAGCCAAGTTTTCATGCGAAAAGTCACGTCACTGACAAACAATAACGTCGGTACGTCTTCCCCCGCACCTGCGGAAAAGTGACGTCACTGACAAATAATAACGCACGGCATTTTCTCCGCACCCGGGTCTTCTCCTCCAGTCGTTGACAGATTTCCGACCCCCGTCCCGTCCTCGGGACTTGATGGATAAAACTTTAACACCAGCAAGGGTGGGGTGTGGTGGGGGGGGGGGGGGGGGGGAACAGGCAGAAATGCGCCGCTTTAACGAACGGGAGAGAGAAAATACATTCACTCCCATTCACTCCCCCCTCCCCCCACCTCCCCCCCCCCCCCCCCCTTCCCCCTCAACTTCTTTCTTTGATTTCTTCCAAACACTCGGAACAAACCACAACAGAAGCCGGAAAAGTGCATTTTCATTATTCACCGTCAGTTTAACTGTTGTTTCAGTGTCGCTTGAAAAAAGGGGCTTACCCCGAAATTTCGCACGTTCCGCTACATTGTCGTATTAAATCAGCGTTTTTTGTTTTTTTACCCTTTTACGCGTTTGGAGCTTTCTCCCATAATTATATGTTCCTTTCCGGCTCAGTCTCCCACGGGGTTGTTTTATTGCTGTTGCTGTTTTGTTTTTGCACTAGACAAACACGCTGGAAAGAAATAATAATTACAGGATTTATTGCGACTCTGCGGCGTTATTTTCTTTCCCAAAACAGAACGTTCAGTATTGGCGGCAACACACGACTGCGTGTTGAGTTTTTTTGTTTCTCTCCCTCTCTCTCTCTCTGTCTCTGTGTCTCTCTGTCTCTGTCTCTCTCTGTCTCTGTCTCT
>JABMCL010003715.1:760000-772500 GCA_018857735.1 Alviniconcha marisindica | reverse complement strand
CCCTTGCGGGAAATTCGGGTCGCCTTACCTGTGTGAGGCACAGCAGCCGCAAGAGCAGCGCTACCCGTTCCTATCAATGTGTGCAGTATTTTCCTGTGTCCAAACACTGGTATGGCTGCCAGTGTTTGGGATTCTTAACGTTCACACAGATACTGATTCATGCGATTGCATACAGGGGCTGTACGGAGCGTAAGAGTCTGCACTGAAAACTGACTCTGGGACAACAACAAAATATTTATTTAAAAAAAAAAGAGAAAAAAAAAGCCGCGCCGGGGACTCGAACCCGCGTCTGTATTGCGCCAAGCTTTTCAGGTCGATGCTCTACCAACTGAGCTAATTCCGCCCTATCCTGTAACCCGGCTAGCGCCTCCGAGAAAACTGGGCGTTAAACCGGTCTAATGAACCGAGTACAGTTGTCTATACACAACACGGTTGAAGCAACGCTTCGTGCTTAAAGCAATGGCGGCATAATTCGCCAGCAGTCCGTAACTGCCAAAACATACAGACACGACTGGAAACCAGCGTCTTCCCTGTCAGTCATCGCCTCTTTTTTGTTGTTGCCAGCAGCACGGCACAGACAGAAACCATCAAAACGAGGAAATTAATCTGTGCTCAGTTTCACGTTAAAATGACGGGGGCATGGAAAATATATCACACAGAGAGAGGGGGGTGGGGGAGAGAATATTATATGCCTGTACACTACTTTATTTGAGAGAGAGAGAGAGAGAGAGAGAGAGAGAGAGAGAAGAGAGAGAGAGAGAGAGAGAGAGAAGAGACAGACAGACAGACGACAGACAGAAGCAGGAGACAGCAGAGAGACGAAGAGACAGACAGACAGACAGAGACAGAGAGAGAGAGAGAGAGAGAGGAGAAAGAAGAGCGACAGACAGGTATATGGATGAGAGAAGAGAAGAGAGATCAGAGAAGGAAGAATCAAATTTTCACTCTGTAATAGTTACTTTATTACCCTAGGGCAAACTCTATTTTCCGTGTTCCTGTTATCAATTTATATGTTATTAATTTGCAGCCTATATTAACAACAAATTTTCACTCTGTAATAGATACTTTATTGCCCTAGGGGTAACGTGAGTATCCATCGCGAAGAACTCAGTAGTTGTTTCTCTCCGAGGAAACCGAGCCGTGACTCACAGCATCATTACACCAAGCCTATAATTCATTGCTCACGACGACAGCAGTTGTTGTTTTCCAGCCGCCGTGGGATCTTTTACGCGCGCAATCCTGTAGTGCATGGTCGCTCGAAGTTTTGAAACAGTAACTGTTCATCCCCCCCCCCCCCCCCCCCGGTTCATCCTCTGTCGTCGCCCCCCTCGTCACTGTCATCGTCCCACTGCCCCATCGGCGTCCTCTTCCTCTATTACCATCATCCCTCCCTTTCCCTTCACCCCCCTGCTCTGTCAGCGGTCTCCTGACCTGTCGTAAACTGGTGGTTGAACAGACCCGTAATCTCCCACCCCCCCCCCCCCCCAACAACACCACCCCTCCCAAAAGATCGTCCTGTCTGCCCACGACTGCGATTGGTTAAATGTCGGCCAAGTATTATCGGTGTTTTGGTTGGCCCAAGTCGTTTGCATCTCTCTCTCTCTCTCTCTCTCTCTCTCTCTCTCTCTCTCTCTCTCTCACCCCCACCGCCACCCCCTACGCCCTGCCCCTTGGAGAAAAGCAAAGCCAGTCTATTTTGGAGAAAAGGTCTGTCGGAAGGATAGACGACTGTCTGATTTTTTTTAAATCTGGCTAGAATGTTTAGTTAAAACTTGCTCAGATTGGTCATGTTAAGCTAACCTATGACCTGACTGAGAAAGCATGCAGTCAACCAAACGAAATCTGGAGCCAGATTGTGCCTGCAGCGTACTGTCACTGTGTATACATGTGCCTCGCGACCATTCAGTCTACTTGATACTTAGTCTTAAGTGCGTAACAGGTTTGAATACATGTCTAATACTGAATAACATCAATGTCCTTCCCGCTTTGCGTAGCGGAAGGACTTTGATAGCATCTGAGACTTTCTTGCCACTGTGGCTCTTTATGAAGTCAACTACTACTTCTTCTTCTTCTTCTTCTTGTTCAAAGGTTGCTTAATTTTACGTCCACAGAGACCATAAGGACCCACTAGAGGCAGGGTGAGCCCAGGCGGACAGCCACCTCGACTTTCACACCGCAGCTCTTGAGCTCTGAAGTCGACTAAACACGAACTTAGGTCTTAATGGCTGACCTATCGCGAACGTTACGCACTGTTAAAATGTGTTCCCCCAGACCAAAGACAGGGGACATCCTTGCCCAGACTGCACACAGCAATGCACTGTTCGTAGTTCCTGACTTCCGGTACACAGAGACTGACAAAACGCACTGGGCTACACCCATTTTCCGAGCAGTCTTTTCAACAGGCTAGCGAGACTCCCCCCTGCAGAGTCCAGGAGAGGTCTGAACAGGGAGATTCAATGTTGCTCTACGTCCACAGAAACCATGAGGCTTATTAGGGACGGGGAGCCCAGGACGGCCACCTCGACTTCCACACAGCTCCGGAGCTCTGATGCGTGTATTTTTGTTCCTTCTTATTTTCTTTATTGAATCAATGTTGCTTTACGTCCACAGAAACCACGAGGCTTATTAGGGCCCAGGACGACTGCCTCGACTTTCACACAGCCCCTGGACTCTGAACAGGGAGGTGGAGCAGGACTCTCATAGCTGGATGGAGTTCTTGCTGCTGAGTCGTTCCTCCGCAAACAGCTGGTCCTCTGGACATTAACTATCTCTGTGACTTCGCTCCGCACAGCTGTTGAAAGAGCAAGTTGCGGAGCACACCACTTGCTTCGACTGGCGAATTAAGCCCCCACAATGTTAATATCTTATTGTTCTGGGGGCGGCTGACAGTCTCTTCGGTCTTTGTGGATCGGAGCATTTGTAACGAGCTGCTTACTCATCGGAACCTCCCCGCCCCCCCCCCCCCCCCCCCCCCCCATCCTCCCATCCCTAATACGGTCGTACGTGGTCTCTCAGTGTGGACGTTAAGTCTTAATAAACAAACAAACAACCCGGCCGGTAATGGTCACTTCAACGTAAAAAAACAGAACCCGATCATAGGCCAGGATTGGCTGAAATACTGGGAGCACGAAACGAGTCACAGGAACTACCAGTTAAAACGACTGAAAAAAACCGGGCAGAAAAAAAAAAACAAACAAACAAAACACACACCCCACACGCACACACACACACAAAAACACACACACACAACAACACACACAAAAACACACACACACACCCCCACACGCACCACCCCTCACACACACACAAAAACACACACACACACACACACAAAAACACACACACAATACATAAAACTGACACCCCCCCCACCCCACAACACACACACACTCAGCCCACTTCAAAGCTGGCTACGCTTGAACGACTTTCTGTCCTGTTTTTTATTGTCGTAGCGGCTTCGCTTTAGTACCTGACGACACGAGGCTGACACTTGAAAGTGACAAGTCTGCATCAGCAACAATCTACTTCTGCTGAAGGTTCGCAGCAGTGCACGCACACTGACAATCTGCCGACGTTGGCAGCGGAGAAATCAAACAGTATGTGCAATTCAGCTACAAATCGAGAAACAATTCAGCGTCCCGAACAGCTTCCGGAAAGCGCAATAACTGTGTCGTTTGAAAAAAAGAAGAAGAAAAAACTCGTTTTCTGACGCTCAGACTGTTAGCAGACATACTCAAAAACATCCCCCCCCCACACACACCAACACACACACACACCAAAAAAACACACACACACACTCCCTACAACACACACACAAAAACACACACACACACACACACAAAAAAACACACACACAAAACACTCCCCAACACACAAAAAAAAAAAAAAAAAAACACTACACACACACACACACACACACACACACACACACACACACACACACAACACACACCCCCACACACACAAAAACACACCCAAAAACACAAAAAAACCACAAAAAAAACACACACACCACCCCACACACAACCCCACCACACAACACACAAAAACACACACACACACACACACACACACACGACATAAGACGTACAGCTTCGGGCGCGCCTTCCGGCCATAATAATAACATTACTTTTTTTGCCCATGACTAAAACAATCACGTCTCTTACCTAGAACAAAGACGCACTGGCGGGACGAGCGCAGAATGTCTGTCAGCGTCTGAAGAAAAAAAAATCCGTTCTGCTACAGGACCGAACTCGACCAGCCTCGAGCGGTGATAGCTGGGAGAGATGCCACACAATTAGCTGGCTGTGTAGTGTTCGACACGAGCTCCGTTCAAAGGAAGAATGACTGACAGGCTCGCAGAGAAGGAAGAATGTCCCCGGACGCCAGCTCGTCTAACCATAAAGCGATACGGAGGGGATCCCCTTGTGAGGTATAAACCCACACACAGCCCGCCGAACTGTGAAGTAGAAAGCGCTATAGCTGTCCATTTTGCAGTTTGTCTGCACAGAGGAACAGAAGACTAACTGGACGGCTAAAAAAAAAAGCCAAAACAAAACAAAAACAAAAGCCCAAGAATCTTTTTAACACATAAACGGTTTTAAAAAAAAGTTGATTTAAAATTACAATACAAAACTCGTGCGAGTTTTCGGGGTAAGCACCTTTTTTTCTTTCTTCCCAAAGCGACAAAACAACATTTAAACGGGTTGTTAAATTTGTACTCTTCTCTCTCTCTCTCTCTCTCAGAACGCCAGCAGTCATCCTTGTTTCAGATTTTTTCATGGAAAAATGGTTGGGAAACGCATGGAGGCTCGGGGAGAGAAGAGAGAGAGAAAGAAAGAGAGAGAGAGAGAGAGAGAGAGAGAGAGAGAAGGGAAAAGACAGAGACAGAGACAGAGGAAAAGAGAGAGACGAGAAAACAGAAGAGACAGGGGACAGAGAGAGCGAGACAGATAGGAAGAAGAGAGAAGAGAGAGAAGAGAGAGAGAGAGAGGGGAGAGAGAAGAGAGGAAATTGAGACAAAGGTCTTTGTCTACTGTGATTATCTATCTATCTATATATACTGGTCGCTTTTACATAGCGCTCTGCCCTAGATGAGTCTTCAGGCACTCTTGTCACTGCGATTTTGAATGAGTGACTATAGCATTTTTATAGCGCGTTTCTGAATATTCACCGAAGTGGTGTACTGACAGTGGTGTACTGACAGTGGTGTACTTACTTTACTGTTTTGTTTCATGCCCGTCTCTCACTTTCTGCTCCACATTTTTTTTCCACGACTGAAACTAAATGCCGTTCGTTTTCTGTACCGCTAAAACTGAAGGACCTCACACAGTCACTGAGCCACGTGCTTTCCTAGAGAATAACGGAATTTCAACGTCCTGTGAACCGCACAGGAGAGACCGAAGGGGAAGAAGAACAGAGTGTGGACGATGCTCTTACTTCAGTTCTTAGTTCCATGTGTTCTTGCTGATAAAGAACCTCCAGCAGTGGGGTAGTGTGGACGCAGAAATTAATGTCTCCTCTGCTTACAGCCCAGACTGCTGCCAAGGTTATCGTTGAAACCTGAAGAAACGCTTCTCCTACTGCAAGGAATCCTGTCTTTCTAGTTTCTGCCTTCCTAGCTCGCTCTGCTTAATTTTTCCCTCTGACTAGAATTTTAACTTGTCATTAGATGAAATTAGAAAACTCTGTGTGGCCAACGGCAGTCCACTTAAAACCCAAATTAGGCAGCAAAGGGGGAACTGGAAAGCGGCCCCATTAAATTTCAGATGGATCTAGGGCGGCGATCGGAAGAAGAAGAAGAAGAAAGAAAAAAGAAAAAAAAAAAAAAATGACCCCAAACAAAAACAAAACAGCCAAACAAAAACAGAGCTGTCTTACCCCACATCTCATTTTGACCAAATTTAAATGTTGTTTTTTAGCTTGAAAAAGGGGCTCCCCCGAAAATTCGCGATGTTGTGTTTTCAGTGTCATAATAAATAGCGTTCTTTTTAACCTTTTATGTGTTTGGATCTTGTAATTAGATAATTTGCAGGATTCTCCTACTGCCAGGAATTAGCTTTTAATTTCTCCCTTTCCTATCCCCGCTCTGTTTGATTTTTTTTTCCCCCAACCCCTTTTCCAATAAAAAGGGTGTTGTGTGTTGTGAATTTCTGACGACCATTTTATTTGGTTTTAGATTATTTGCAGGTTTCCAGTCATACTGCCAAAAATTGGTATCTTTTATATCAGCTCCGCGGATTGTTCCCCGAATCTTTTGGAACAGGCAATAATGGAAGGGGAAGGGAAATGTAAAAGTAGACAAAGTCCCTTACCATAACGCGGGGGCACGAAGGCCCCGATAAAAAAACCATGATACGGTGGGGGAGTTTTGGTATGTTGTGAAACTATGACTAGGGTCGAGAAAGTTGTCTGTCGTGAAACTCTGACTAGACTTTTTTTTTTTTTTAAATACTTGTGATTAGACGATTTGCCAGCTTCTCCTACTTATGTCTTTCCAGCTTCATTCTAAAATTCCGCACCCCCCCCCCCCCCCCCCCCCACACACACACACCCCTATCCTTTTTCTTTTCTTTTTAGATGGCAAGTGTTTTGTGTCGTGAACTCTGTCTAGACTTTTACTACTTACTGCCGGTGTTTCGCCTTAAAGTGTCCTTGGTGGCCGACCTTGGTGGCTGACCTGACGTTTAACCCCTTCACTGCCCCATCCTGTAAAGCTTCCGGGCTGAAAGTTTCACGCACACGCCTGCAAAACAGTATATTTTCCGGCCATATAATCAATAAACTTTCAATGTTGCGCGTTTTGATGAAAATCCGTTCACATGCTAATGCGAAAAAGGATTTCAAATTTCGGATTTTATTGCTCGTAGTCAAGTGACACACTGGCTGTGAAAAGGTTAATACCAAGTCGTTTACTAACTTCTACTAAAAATGCGCCGTTCCCGTTCATTGCTAAAAAAAAAGGGAAAAAACCCCCCCCCCTTTTTGGGGGAAAAAACCCCAAAAACCCAAAAAAAAAAAAAAAAAAAAGAGGAAAAAGAAGAGGGAAAAGAAAGGGGGGGGGGGGGGGGGGGGGGGGGTTTGGGGGGGGGGGGGGGGGGGGGGGGGGGGGGGGTTTGGGGGGGGGGGGGGGGGGGGGGGGGGGGGGGGGGGGGGGGGGGGGGGGGGGGGGGGGGGGGGGGGGGGGGGGGGGGGGGGGGGGCCCCCCCCCCCCCCCCCCCGGGGGGGGGGGGGGGGGGGGGGGGGGGGGGGGGGGGGGGGGGGGGGGGGGGGGGGGGGGGGGGGGGGGGGGGGGGGGGGGGGGGGGGGGGGGGGGGGGGGGGGGGGCCCCCGGGGGGGGGGGCCCCCCGGGGGGGGGGGGGGGGGGGGTTTTTGGGGGGGGGGGGGGGGGGGGGGGGGCCGGGGGGGGGGGGGGGGGGGGGGGCCCGGGGGGGGGGGGGGGGGGGGGGGGGGGGGGGGGGGGGGGGGGGGGGGGGGGGGGGGGGGGGGGGGGGGGGGGGGGGGGGGGGGGGGGCCCCGGGGGGGTTTGAAAACGAGAGGAAGAGAGGGGGAAAGAGAGGGAGAGATAAGAAAAAAAAAAAAGGGGGGGGGGGGGAGAAAAAAGAGAGGAGAGAGGGAAAAGGGGAGGGAGAGAGAGAGGGGAGAGAGAAGAGAGAGAAACCCAGACAACACACACACACACACCCAAAAACACACACACACACCCACACCACACACACACACAACACACAAAAGGGTATGCAGCACAGAAAACAGAAAAACAAAAGGAAGAGAGGGGAAGAGAGAGGGGAGAGAGAGAGGAGAAGAGGGGAAAAAGGAGAGAGGAAAGAGAGAGAGAGAGGAAAAACAGACAGAGACAGACGGACACAAGACAGAGGTAATTTTCTTCCCACCTGGCTCGATTACTTTCCCATTTTCCCTGGGAATTTCCTTTTCTTCCACCTGGGAAGAAGTGACAGGGGACTACGCCAAGGACTCACCATGACCCATCTCTAAGAACCCCCCCCCCCCCCCCCCCCCCCCCCCCCCCCCCCCCCCCCCCCCCCCCCCCCCCCCCCACACACACAAACGAGAGCGGCAAGTGAGGGGGGGAAAGGGAGGGGGGAAGGGGGGGGGGGGGGGTTAAAAAAAAGAAAAAAATCGGGAAAAGTGACAAAGGAGAAGACCCGTCAACTCTGTCTTGACCCCATCAGGAAAACACCGAGAACACGAGGACGGGTTTCGGAGGGAGCAGTGGGCGAAGCGGAGGTAGTGTGTGTGTGTGTGGGGGGGTGGGGGGGGGGGTGGGGGGGCGGGGGGGGGGCGGGGGGGGGGGGGGGGAGCTGGGGGGTCGGTCGGGGTTCGAAGGGGTAGGGAGGCGGGCAGGCCCGGGGACAGCTGAGAGCAGACAAAATATGTCCACTCTCATGTCCACCGCCACTCCATCATTATTCCCGCGGCCCCCGTTCCTCGCCTTTGTGTTGGTGAGCGTGTGCACGCGAGTCTGAGTGTTTGTACAGGCTCTGGGTAAATATTTGCTGGGCAAGGGGGACGGGAACGGGGACAGCCAACGCCGCCTCAGTGACCGGCCGGGACTCATTCTCTGGGGAGTGCAACGCTGGGGGAAGGCAGGCGTGGAGGTGGGGGGGCAAGAGACAGCCTTTGTCATGAGGCGTGTCCAGCCAACTTCATCAATTTATTTTATGGTGTCGAGTGGAGAGGAGGAACACGAACTGTCCTCTTGGTGGTGAGGGGAGGGGAGACAAAGTCCGAATCAATTTTATAAACTGCTGCAGACAAATTATGAAAGGGACTTAGGCGCTTGCAATGGTCCAGTGCGCAGCCCTGAAAATGATATAGTTTTTAAAAAAATGTTTTTAAAGAGGAGGTAGTGTAAAAGGAAGACTTACGTCGTTATGAAAAAAAAAACCTATCTGCCCTCACTAGTTTCCAGCAAACATACTCTTTTTCTATCTACACAAACACACCTTCCCAAAGGGAGAAAAGGAAGAAGAAGAAAAAGAGGGCATAATTCATGTTGACGGATGACTTGTTTCAGCTGTTGCGACATCACCACAGCTGGTATAGATTTGGCAGGGGTCCTCTGCTTCTCGTTTGCGCCCGTCTAGACTAGTCTGGTCTAGGCTGGTCTAGTTGCGAGGATCGTCTTTTTCCTTTCAATTTTAGGGACAAAGCGAAATTTAGTTAGTTTTTGGGGTTTTGAAACATCATTGTCAACCGCACAGGGTCACCCCGGGCGCTGCCCCCTGCCCCTTTTTTCCGTCGTGCTCTCTGTGTGTTCAGTGTTTTCTGTTTTGCTCCCTATCTGTGTGTGTGTGTGTGTGTGTGTGTGGTGTGTGTGTGTTTGTGTTTTGTTTTTTTTTTCTTCCTCTTTCTCTCTTTTTTTTTTTCCCTTTGTCTGTCGTTTCTCTTCTCTCTTTTTTGTTCCTGTTTTCCTCTTTTTCCCTTCTCATTCTCTTCTCTCTTTTTTGTTTTTATCTGTCTGTGTCTGTCTGTGGTCCAGGTCTTTTGTCTGCCTCTGGGGTCTTGTTGTGTGGTCTTTGTGTTCTGTCTTTTTTGTTTTGTCTGCTGTCGTCTCTGTGTGTGTTGTGTGTGCTGTGTGGTTGTGTGTTTTCCTTCTTTCTTCTCTCTCTCTTTCTCCTCCTCTCTCTGCTCTTCTCTTTCTCTCTCTGTCTCTTTTGTCTCTGCCCTCTTTTCCCCTGTCCTCTCTCTCCTCTCTCTCTTCTCTCTCCTCTCTCTTCTCTCTCTCTCTCTCTCTCTCAGATTCGTAACAACAAAAAAATCACAAACCCAAAATTCCCCGCCACCCCAAAAAACCAATCATAATTCACAAGTACTGAAAACCCCCAAAACAAAGGCGGGGGAGATTCAATTTTAAGGACAGTTTGCTCAGCAAAAAAAGGGGATTAACGGCGCTCAAAAGACCGTCGTACGTCGAAAGGGGACACAACAACAGAAACCGCTTTTGCCAATGTACCCATCACCTGGAATGCGAGCAAATCTTTATTCAGTCACGTTTCCCGGAGTAGAGGCAATTATAACCCCACTTTCCCGAACACAGAGGGGAAAAAAGTGGAAAATATCGACAGAACCCCCCCCCCCCCCCCCCCCCCCCCCCCCCCCCCCCCCCCCCCAACCCCCCCCCCTCTCGTTAAAAATCAAAAGAGGACATATTCCTTTAATCCCGGAAATGGCTCAACATTTAAGCACACACACACTTAAACCCAAAACACAACACCACACACACCACACACACAACACACACACACACACACACACACTCTCTCTCTCTCTCTCTCCCTTTCCCCACACACACACACACAACACACCACACACACACACAAAACCCAAAACACAACACAACACACAACACCAAACACACACACAAACAACCACCACAATACACCACACACAAACACACCCACACTGTCCACAACCCCCAAAACAAGCACACGCCCCCCCACCCCACACACAAAAACAACACAACACACCACACATGCAAACTCCTCTCTCTCTCTCTCCTCTCTCTTCTCTTCTCTCTCTCTTCTCTCTCTCCCCCCCCCCCCCCAAACCCCCCCACCCCCACCCCCACCCCCACCCCCACACAACACCACAAACCCACCACACACACACACACACCCCCACCACCCCACCACACACACACAAAACCCCACCCCACACACACAAAACACACCAACCCAATTAATATTAAACGAAATAGAATGAAGCCAAACCATGCCATTTAACAGAAATTTGTACATTTCTCTTTTTTTTTTTCCCGCAAAAGCTCCCTTTCTCTCCCCGCCCCTTTTTTCCCCCCCCCTTTTTTTCACCCCCCCCCCCTTTTTTCTTTTTCCCTTTCTTCTTCTTTTTTTTTTTCCCCCCCCTCTCTTTCTTTTTCTCTTTCCCCCTCTCTCCCCTCTCTCCTCTGTCTTTTCTGTCTGTCTGTCTGTCGCTTCTCTCTTTGAGATTATGTTGGGCCAACGGGGAGTGAGAAAAACAACCGTAGTTCAAACAAAGCCTGGTTTGATGACGCTCACGAGTAATCCACAAGTCCACTCAGCTTACCTCGTTCTGATTAATCATTACTCCCACCAGTGTTCTAGGATGGTACATTGAAACTCTCCCGGGGGTGCGTGCGCGCGTGTCTGTATGTGTGTGTGTGTATGTGTGTGTGTGTGTGTGTGTGTGTGTGTGTGTGTGTGTGTGTGTGTGTGTGTGTGTGTGTGTGTGTGTGTGTGTGTGTGTGTGTGTGTGTGTGTGTGTGTGTGTGTGACAGTGTGATGCCGCAGAGAGAGAGAGAGAGAGAGAGAGAGAGAGAGAAGAGACAGAGACAGAGACAGAGACAGAGACAGAGAGACAGACAGATAGAGAGAGAGAGAGAGAGAGAGAGAGAGAGAGAGAGAGAGAGGAGAGAGAGAGAGAGAGAGAGAGAGAGAGTGTGTGTGTGTGTGTGTGTGTGTGTGTGTGTGTGTGGTGTGTGTGTGTGTGTGTGTGTGTGTGTGTGTGAAAAGTCTCTAAGTTCAAGTCTTCTGTTGTTCAGTTGTTTTGTCGTTGTAGTGGTTGCAGTTGTTGTTCCTGGTAGAAGGAGTTGTAGTAGCAGTAGTGCTAGAAGGTGGAGTCACGTTAAAACGATCGATGCCACTACCACTGGTAGGTTCACACATGCATTTGACTCTCAAATCGAGGTGTGGATGGTTAGATATGTATCGAGGTCCACTCTAACACGAATGAACCGCAAAGACCAAAATTTAATCGGAAAGGCCGACGTCTGCTGGCAGTAGGCGAAGCACACGAAGCTATACTCTGACGTACTCAGGGGGTCAAAGTGGAAATATTTCACAGTTCTCAACGGAGGTGACCTTATTTTCTACATTCACTGCACACACCCACTGCAAACCGTCGATCAAAGTCTACACTTTATTAGTTTCCTATCGGAAAAAAGGAGTAGTCCTTTTTTTATTTAATTTATTTCTCTCTTCAGAAGAAAGATGCCTAAAACACGCCATTTTCTTTTGTTTTATTCGCTTCCGCATTTTCACATTTTCATTTTTGGGCTTTTTAGTCAACGTAACCACACACACACAAAAAAAGAAAAAAAAGAAAGAAAAAAAAAGGATCAAAGTAATCACTATTCAAATACCTGAACAGGAAGTCAAGTTTCACTTGAGTCTTCGCTATCATTACCATGCCGGCTTTGCATTCTTCCAACATTAGCTCGCTTTCTTTTGTTTGCTAGCCAGACTTCGCTTCCGTTTTCGCCACAGCCATGTTAGCAGTCCTTGTTTTAAGAGGGAGAGAGAGAGAGAGAGAGAGAGAGAAGAGGGAGGACATGCAGGAGTGTGGACCATGTGTTGCCCGAACTTACAGTGGGGTCATGACCTTACCTTCGTATAACCTCGACGAACAAACACTGCTCAGTCTCTCTCTCTCTCTCTCTCTCTTTTTCTCTGCCCCCCCCCCCCCCCCTTCCCCTCCCCACACCCCCACTCCCTTCAAAC
>JABMCL010003715.1:745000-752500 GCA_018857735.1 Alviniconcha marisindica | reverse complement strand
ACCTGACATGACCTTTGTGTCTGACTGGGCGTTATTATACGACTATGTCTGGAACTCTCTGTGGCAGTCATCTTCGTTTCAGATTGTTTTCTTTTACTATGATATACAATTGAACTTTACGGATGTGAATGGTAAAGTTAACCGCTTCTTTATCACTTATTGATTCATTTGTTTCATTGATTCCTCTAAACACTCCAGGCATTCAACGCACCCCATCCGCCACCAGCTAAGTACATTTTCGTTGATCACTATTTAATAGTTGTTTAACTTTTGTTTTGTCGTTTTGAAAAATGGCTTTACCACGAAAACTCAGTCACACGTTTAGTATTGTTATTTCAAACTTTTTAACGTTCTCTTCCACCGTGTAGGTGTTTGGATCTGGTTTTAGAACGCCGGCTACCAGTCATCCTTGTTTTCAGATTGACTGATTTTTATCAGTAAAACGCACACACAAAAACTGAACAACAACTGAACTTGTGTACAGCAAATGGGATCGAGACTGTTGTCTGTGTAGTAGTACCGACCACGATGCATGTCCTCAGCATGACCTCCGTCTGGAACTTTTATCCAGAACCCGCTGCGCGCCAGTATTGATCCAAGATGTGTCCTAAGTTGGAACCGAGGAGGCCTGGACTTTCAAAATCGCCGGCACCGACCGCCACAGGGAGGGGGGGAAAAAGGTCCGTTAATGCCGCTTTCTTTGGTCCCCGACAGTGCTTCAAAGTGATACCCCCCCCCACCCCACCCCACCCCCCCCCACACCCCCCCCGCTCTCCCCTCTCTCTCTCTCTCTCTCTCTCTCTCTCTCTCTCTCTCTCTCTCTCTCTCTCTCTCTCTCTCTCTCTCGGGAGCGTGAGCGTGATTTCCGATCAAAAAATGTGTATTAAGATTGAAGTGCTTCTTTCCCCAATCTCCCCCCCCCCTCCCCTCTCTCTCTCTCATGTGAAAATTTTCAAAAGTGTGCTAAGGTCGGAGTGCACCCCCCCCTCCTCTCTCTCTCTCTCTCTCTCTCTCTCTCTCTCTCTCTCTCTCTCTCTCTCTCTCTCTCTCTCTCTCTCTATCAGTTTTGTTCCAATATGATGCCAGGGGCTGGATGTAAAAGCACCTGTATCAGCCTACGCATATGCCGGACCCCCCCACCCCCCCCCCATTTGTGTCACAGTGTGTGTGTGTGTGTGTTGTGTGTGTGTGTGTGTGTGTGTGTGTGTGTGTGTGTGTGTGTGTGTGTGTGTGTGTGTGTGTGTGTGTGTGTGTGACTCTGTGTGTTGTGACTTGTGTGTGTGTATGTGTGTTGTTTGTGTGTTGTGTGTTGTGTTGATATCGTTGTGTGTGTGTGTTGTGTGTGTATGTGTGTGTGTGTGTGTGTGTGTGTGTGTGTGTGTGTTGTGTGTGTGTGTGTGTGTGTGTTGTGTGTGTGTGTGTGTATGTGGAGTGTGTGTGTGGTGTGTGTGTGTGTGTGTGTGTGTGTGTGTGGTGTGTGTGTGTGTGTGTTGTGTGTGTGTGTGTGTGTGTGTGTGTGTATGTGTATAGTGTGTGTGTGTGTGTGTGTGTGTGTGTGTGTGTGTTATGTGTGTGTGTGTGTGTGTGTGTGGTGTGTGTGTGTGTGTGTGTGTGTGTGTGTGTGTGTGTGTGTGTGTGTATATACATGTTTGCACGCGTGTATGTGTCCGTGCATATGCGTATGTATGCGTGCGCACGTCTGTCTTTGTCTGTGTATGTGTGTGGCGTTGGTGTTCTGTGCTGCAGAAACAAACAAGCAAACAAACAAACAACAATAACAGCAACACAATGCTGTGTGCTGCAGAAACAAACAAATAAACAAACACCAACACAGTGTTGTGTGCTGCTGAAACAAACAAACAAACAAACAACACCAACACCAACAAAGTGCTGTGTGCTGCAGAAACAAACAAACAAACAACACTCACACAGTGTTGTATGCTGCAGAAACAAACAAACAACAACACCAACACAGTGTTGCGTGCTGCAGAAACAAACAAACAAACAAACAAACAACAACAGCAACACAGTGTTGTATGCTGCAGAAACAAACAAACAACAACAACACCAGCAAAGTGTTGTGCGCTGCAGAAACAAACAAACAAACAAACAACACCAACACAGTGTCGCATGCTGTAGATACAAACAAACATCAACAACAACAACACAGTGTTGTGTGCTGCAGAAACAAACAAACAAACAAACAAACAACAACAACAACACAGTGTTGTGTGCTGCAGAAAGAAAGAAACAAACAAACAACAACACCAACACAGTGTTGTGTGCTGCAGAAACAAACAAATAAACAACAACAGCAAGACAGTGTTGTGTGCTGCAGAAACAAACAAACAAACAACAACAGCAACACAGTGTTGTGTGCTGCTGAAACAAACAAACAAACAACAACAGCAAGACAGTGTTGTGTGCTGCTGAAACAAACAAACAAACAACACCAACACAGTGTTGTATGCTGTAGAAACAAACAAACAAACAACAACAACACAGTGTTGTGTGCTGCAGAAAGAAAGAAAGAAACAAACAACAACACCAACACAGTGTTGTGTGCTGCAGAAAGAAAGAAAGAAACAAACAACAACACCAACACAGTGTTGTGTGCTGCAGAAAGAAAGAAAGAAACAAACAAACAAACAACAACACAGTGTTGTGTGCTGCAGAAACAAACAAATAAACAACAACAGCAAGACAGTGCTGTGTGCTGCAGAAACAAACGAACAAACAAACAAACAAACAACAGCAGCAGCAACACAAATTCCTCAGCCGGAAACAGCGTGGCACATTGTTCGCGATAATTACCAAATCAACTTTGCATTGCCGGGAAGCCTCCAGCTCCGCAGAGGAGGACAGTGGAGAGGGAAGCAGGGGAGGGAAGCTGATAAAATAAAAGGAAGGGGCGGGGAGGGCGCGGCGGGTGCTTGTTTGTGCGAACGCTGAGGGAGAACAGGCAAAAAATGTCAAAGTTACCGATACCAGGAACAGCCTTCACCTTCGCCTTCTGACATTTGCTTTGCACCGTCCATGACCTTCGAACCCGAGTTCTGCATGTGTCAGTGCATCTCTCTCTCTCTCTCTCTCTCTCTCTCTCTCTCTCTCTCTCTCTCTCTCTCTCTCTCAAGGTGTGTGTTCCGTTCGTGCTTGGTTGTAGCTGCCTGACAAGTTGGACTCGGATCTGTTTGCAGACTATTGACGAGTACTGCCAGTACAAGGCCAGTGCATGCGTATGTTTATACTCCGTCATTGTTGACTCACCGTGCTGCCGGAAGTTCAGTTACTATTAACCCTTTCACTGCGACGATGTCACTTGAAAACGACTAGTAAAAGAGTGAAATTGCAAATCCTGAAACATTTTTCTTTTCTTTTTCGCATCACGTTACACGTGACAGGCTTGGCATCAAAACGCACAGAACTGAAAGTACATTTGTTATAGGACCTGAACTGAAATATACTGTTTGTAGGCGTGTGCGTGCACTTTTCAGCCCTGAAAGTTTACAGGCTCAGTTGGGCAGTGACGGGGTTAACTGTAACGGCCAAGGCGTCAGACGGTCATAAACATCGCAACGTAAACTGTGTGCAGAACAGCAACTACACTACAACATTTTTAGTTGGTGCCGCTTTGAGCCCAGTCAACCACATATCAGGGCTAAACACTACAACAAAGAAACCCAAACTATGCCTTTGATCAGACAGATGTCCTTGCGTACATTTACTGAGATCGCTTTGTTTTCATTCTGCATTTAAGAAATTATTATTGTTAGTTACTACCTGCTCATTTACGTTTACTGCGACGGCAGCCAGAAATCCTGCAACCGCCTTCCGGTTTGGGCTTTGTCACAACAACACACTCAAACTCCAAGAACTGGTTTACGACATCCTTCCTTCAACCACTGCCGTATTTAGTTACGCCATAGGTCCCAGAAAACTGTCAGCTAACGAGCAGTTTTTTGTTGGTGCTCAAACAGTAGTAAGTTTGTTACAAACAACTCAGATTATACTGATCAGACGTTTACTTTATAACTGACCATGTTGCTTACGCCAGCTCAAATGAAACCCAAATCGTTTGAATCGAGACGGACCCTTTTCTTTTTACCCGGGGTGGATGCGTCTCATGTTTACGTGCGTGCTAGGGCGCTAGGTTGCTTCCACAGTCTTATCAGTACCCAAACCTTTCGGAGGGCGCTAACCGCGTCGGTGGACAGCTGCGCGGAGATAAAGAGTGCCCCTTCAGTGGCGTAACTAAATCTGGCAGAGCGGTTTGGAGGCAGGTGCCAGAAAGCGATGCTCGGGGTGTGCAACACACTTTGACACCAGCAAGAACACCAAGGCTACACTAAATTGTAGTTATGCACTGTATAGTTACGTGGGGACTATCTTCAGCCATGATAAACTCCTTGCATAACAGCATCCACCCTCCAGAAATGGAGATCAGTCCTCCGAAGACGGTGTGTAGCTGCCGATGTGGCGTGGTAGTAAAAACCGGTCACACAGACAGTCCTCTCACCCTACGGAAAAACCGGTCACACAGACAGTCATATCACCCTGTGGAAAAACCGGTCACACAGACAATCCTCTCACCCTATGGAGAAAAAAACGGTCACACAGACAGTCCTCTAACCCTATGGAAAAAACGGTCACACAGACAATTCTCTCACCCTATGGAGAGAAAAAAAACGGTCACACAGATAGTCCTCTAACCCTATGGAAAAACCGGTCACACAGACAATTCTCTCACCCTACGGAAAAACCAGTTACACAGACAGTCATCTAACCCTACGGAAAAACCGGTCACACAGACAATATTCTCACCCAATGGAAAACAAAAACAAAAAACGGTCACACAGACAATCCTCTCACCCTAAGGAAAAAACCGATCACACAGACAATCTTCTCACCCTACGGAAAAACCGGTCACACAGACAATCCTCTCACCCTAAGGAAAAACCGACCACACAGACAATCCTCTCACCCTATGGAAAAACCGGTCACAAAGACAATCCTCTCACCCTACGGAAAAACCGGTCACACAGACAATCTTGACACCCTACGGAAAAACCGGTCACACAGACAATATTCTCACCCTATGGAGAGAAAAAAACACGGTCACACAGACAATATTCTCACACTATGGAGAGAGAGAAAAAACTGCCACACAGACAATCCTCTCACCCTGTGGAAAAACCGCCCACACAGACAATCCTCTCACACAGACAATCCTCTCACATTGACAATCCTCTCATCCTGTGGAAAAACCGGTCACACTGACAATCCTCTCATCCTATGGAATGCGTTTATCGATGTACTAGATTGATAAATCCCCAAGAGTGTTCAGTTGAGGAGCGCCGAAACGACAGAGCCTGCACAGATCCTAAAAGCAGCTTGCTACTAAAACCGACTCTCGTCTTGAAATTAACCTAGGTTAGGTTAATTGCTCGACATCAGACATTTACCTGCGCTGGCCTGACACCTATCTGCATTTGCACTTCATTTCGCTACAGGTACTTACATGAACTATATTCAGCCACTGATTCACACAACTTATATATAATACTTGCGTCGTTATTCTTTTTCTCTGACTGCAACAACAGCTGCAGCAACAACAAAGAAAGAAAGATTGTTTTAAATGTATACCTGCACTGTATTCAGCTACTGAGTCACGCAACTTATTGTACCTGTATCATCATTTGATTTTTTATTGATTTTTTACTGACAATCAGAACAAAAATATTAATTTTAAAATAAAAATCGACTGTGAGTGAGAGTATGCGTGTTCGCGTGAGCATATCATTATATATATACTGACATATACGATAGATGTGTGCGTGTGTGGTGTGTGTGTGTGTGTGTGTGTGTGTGTGTGTGTGTGTGTGTGTGTGTGTGTGTGTGTGTGTGTGTGTGTGTGTGTGTGTGTGTGTGTGTGTGTGTGTGTGTGTACAACTGTATGGCTCACAATGCTTCTGGGTGTATATGTGGCTCAGTATCCTTCTCTGTGTGATATAAGCTAACACAAGGCTGTCCCCCACCTACTCCCGACCCACCCCGGTAGAAGACCGGCAATGTAATAATGATGGTACCAGTTAGCACAGCAGTCGACAAGTGGACAGTAGAGAGAACAGGCTGACGTGGAAGAGGGATGAGACTGTGTTACAATTAGTGCCAGACTTCTGTCTTTTCCGTCGCTGCCACCGCCAGACACATCGCTGTCGAGGGCTCATGGGAGATGGAGGCAAACGGAGGTCATTTGCTGCTCACTGTCTGCTGTGATGAAGGGGGGAAGGCGGGGGGAAGGGTCTGGGGTTGGGGGGGGGGGGGTGCTGGTGGGTAGAAGGGGGCGGGGGGGTTATGGCGGGTGGAGGGGTGGAGGGTCGTTAGTACTGGCTCTTCGAGTGTATAGGTGGGTGGCAGGATTTTTGTTTTTATTTTTGCACTCTTTCAAAACACAGGTCAAAAAATCACAAACAAAAAGCCGAATCGCAGTTCTGTACACAACACACTCAACATCAACCAGAATCAAGAAAGAAAGAAAAAAGAAAAGAAAAAACTTTAAAAAAAAGAGAGGTCAATATAGCGATCATTAGTTACATTTTACATAACTTTTACATAACTACAGCTAGATACATTTACATTAGTTACATTTTACATGACTTTTACATAACTACAGCTGACAAAACGATGGAGCCTCTAAACAACATGCACTGCGTGGATTAAACGGAGGCTAGAACATTTTATGAAAAACGAACACATGTCTGATACTGTGACAATACACAGCTCAGTTATAGTTAAGAAACCTGTTTCTATTCCGGGACACCAATCACGGGAACATAATGGTTGTGACAACGAATGGAATAATTTTGCTTAACGTCCACAGAGGTGAGGTGGCCTATGTGGGACGGCTTGTGACGACGAGTACGGTGACCTATTTTATTCCACGAGCCAACACCGGAAACTACGTCAGCCAACACTTAGGCGATACAAAATACAAAATAAAATATAAATAATAAATAAATAAAAGAAGTAATGAAACTGGGTTTAACATTGAAGAGTGGATCATTCGTACCCCAAGCCCTAATCTACCCCTTCATCGATTTGCTGACGAATACATAACTTCTCGACATGTTAAAAAAAGATCATTCGTACCCCAAACCCCAACCTACCCCTTCACCGATTTGCTGACGAGCACAGAACATCTCGGCTTGTTAATTTGTGGATCATTCGTATCCCAAACTCCAATCTACCCCTTCACTGATTCGCTGTCAAGCACAGAACTTCTCTGGTTGTTATTATGTGTATCATTCCCACCCCGAACCCCAATCTACCCCTTCACCGATTTACTGAGGAGCACACAACTTCATTCATACCCCAAACCCCAATGTACCCCATCACCGATTTGCTGACGAGCACACAACTTCATTCATACCCCAAACCCCAATCTACCCCATCACCGATTTAATGACGAGCACAGAACTTCATTCATACCCCAAACTCCAA
>JABMCL010003715.1:732500-740000 GCA_018857735.1 Alviniconcha marisindica | reverse complement strand
TAGATTGGACTCCAACCAGGTCCACAGCGTGAATGAAGAGATTGGCAGTTTAGGATATAATTATACGGGTCACATTTCGGCGTGGTTCACAGTGAGAGTGAAAGACACAAGAAGACCAGAGAAAGTCGATGGACTGGACTTCAGCGTGGTTCACAAGGAAGACGAAAAAGACAAGAGGACCAGAAGGACGATTGATTGGACTCCAACAAGGTCCGCAGAGAGAATAGAAGAGACTGGAGCATTAGGATAGATACGGGTCGGAGTTCAGCATCGTTCACAGTGAGAGTGAAACACACAAGAGGACCAGGAAGGAGACAGATTGGACTTCAGCAAGGTCTGCAGCGAGAATGAAAGAGTCTGGGGGATCCAGCTATGTACGAGTCGGATTTCAGCGTGGTCCGCAGTGAGAATGAAAGACACAAGAGGACCAGGAGAAAGTCGACAAACTGGACTTCAGCGTGGTCCACAGTGAGAATGAAAGAGGCAATAGTACCAGGAAGGCTACAGATTGGACTTCAGCATGGTCCACAGTGAGAATGAAAAAGACAAGAGGGCCAGGAAGGCGATATATATATATATTTGAGTCATTCCGCTTTCATTCATCCACGGCCTAACACAAATTACGTTTTTCCCCTCGTCCCCCCCCCCCCCCCCCCCCCCCCCCCCCCCCTCCACACACACACACAGAGTCCCGGAGCCGGGAAGAGCCCAGAGGGGGAGATAATTTGGACACTTCTATCCCCTTCAGTCCCCTTCTCGCCCTTTCTCATCTCATCGTCAATGACATGATTAAAAAGTAATTATATTTTTTTAAAGCTCAAGAGGAGGCTGTATTTATTTATTTGACATACACATAGCTTTGTTCATCTGCTGGCGTACGTTGAGAAATTTTCGACAAAACTATCAAGAAGTAATAAGATATCAGCATCACTCTCAGTCATGACCCAGACCTCGACTCATTTTGACCTTCGACCTGTGAACTTTCAGTGTAAACTTGGAGCGGTCACACTGTTTCACATTTACGCTTGGTGCGACAAACGTGTAGAATCTATGCAAAGCATTGATAACTTTAGACATGTGTGTGTGTGTGTGTGTGTGTGTGTGTGTGTGTGTGTGTGTGTGTGTGTGTGTGTGTGTGTGTGTGTGTGTGTGTGTTTGTGTGTGTGTGTGTTGTGTGTGTGGTGGGAGAGGAGAGAGAGAGAGAGAGAGAGAGAGAGAGAGAGAGAGAGAGAGAGAGAGAGAGAGAGAGAGAGAGAGAGAGACAGAGACAGAGACAGAGACAGAGAGACAGAGACAGAGACAGAGAGAAGACAGAGAGAGAGAGAGAGAGAGAGACAGACAGTCAGACAGACAGACAGACAGACAGACAGACAGAGGAGAGAGTGTACCATATGCATCTGCTTCCCTCTGTTGAAACAATTAGGCCTGAAACAAACTTTGCCCTTTTTAAAATTTATTTATTTATTTATTGTATTGTTTGTGTTTCATGTTTCTATTAACATAAATCAGCTACATACATCACTGAAATTTGTTCGATTCATTCCATTCCCCTCCCTACCCCCCACCCTCCCCCCACCCCACCGACCCTTCCTCAGTCTGTTCGATATACTCAAGGACACTTCATCCAGACCTTCACCTTCCAGTTCTGACCCGCAGTACCGCACGCACCCTCTTCTCTCAGCCTCCCCCCTGCCCTGCCCTGCCCTAAAACACACAATCAAACGTTTGACGAGATGGGGGGTGATTGGTTGGTGACGGGCCGTGACCGGTTTATGCAAACAAGAGCGTTAAGGTCAAAGGCGACACTCTAACCCTCCCCACCCCAGGGTCTCACCCCCCCCCCCCCCCCCCCCCTGTACCCCCCACCCAAACCTTGCCCCTCTTCCGTACACCCCCGCCCCATCACCCCACCCCGGTGGCCCTTGGTGTTACCGTATCTGTGTGCTCTGCATCTGCAAATGCTTAGCATCTTCCGCTGGCTGGCCGGTCTCTCAGCCCTCGACAGGACCCCTCGGTCTTTGGTTCAGCTGTATTGTTTCCGTCTTCACAACGGCACGGGGCTCGGAGGGTGGGTTTGTCCCTCCCAAACCCCCGGTTTGGGGAAAAAAAAAAAAAAATCATAAAAGGGTTTTTAAAGGGGGTGTGTGTGTGTGGTGGGTGTGTGGGTGCGTGTGGTGTGTGGTGTGTGTGTGTGGGGTTTTGGGTCCCGTTTACAAAAGCCGCGTGAGTAAAATTTTCTAGAAAGTAAACTCTCTAACGTCACAACCCCCCACACACACACACACACCACACACACACACACACAAAAACAACACAAAAATATATTTGCCTGCCCCCCCCGGCCACTACTACTGCCCTGTGCCCCATACTATCCAACCCCATGCTCCTGCCCCTGAACTTCAAATAAATCGTCCACTTTAAAAACGGGATTTTTCAAAGTCATCTCTGGTTAAGAAGAAGAAAAGAAGAAGAAGAGAAGAAGAAGAAGAAGAAGAAGAAGAAGAAAAAAAAACAACAAAAAAAACAAAACAAAAAAAAAAACCACCTAAAACGTTCTTTTTTTTTACACTATCTCTCTTCTCCCCTCTCTCTTCTCTATCTATATATCTATATTTTTAATCTATTATATATATATTATAATATATATATATCGTAGATCGGTTCGAGTCATCTTACACGCCCCTCCCCATCCTCTGTTCGATACTCTCCAACACACTTGATCTAGACCTTCACCTTCAAGTTTTGACGCGCAGTACCACTCGTCCCCCCCACTCTCTCAGTCTCCCCCCTGGCCACTCGTCAAGCACACTCCCCTGCCACTCTTGAAACACACACAAAAAACAAAAAGGCACCGAAACCGGGGGGCGCGCGCGCGCGTGTGGTGTGTGTGTGTGTGTGTGTGGTGTGTGTGTGTGTGGTGGTGCGTGCCGTGTGTGTGGGTGCGTGCGTGGGGTGAGGCGTGTTGCGTGCATGTGTGTGTGTGGTGTGGGGTGTGTGGGGCGCGCGCGTGTGTGCGTTTGTGTGCGTGCGTGGGGGCGTGTGTGTGGGGCGTGCCCTGCCTGGGGCCGTGCGTGCCGTGCCATGCGTGTGTGCTTGCCTTGCGTGCGTGCGTGCGTGCGTGGGTGTGTGTGTGTGTGTGTGTGTGCTGTTGTTGTTTTCGTCTAAAACCATAGCACCAAACGTCCTCTGAGGCTGCTCAGTCACCTTTGACCTTGTAGCGAACTGCGAGGTCAAACAAAAACAATATCTTCCACCAACGCAATTTGTTTCGCCCTGCCTGACATAAACTGCACGGTTCAGTGGGCGTGAAAATCAATGAACTATTCATCACCTCACCTGAACCAATGCCGCGTATTTCTTTCTCAGCCTTGTACCAGTCAAATTACCTCTCAGCGGGGTATGTACGTCTACTGTATTTGTACGTGCAATTTCTCAACCACCAATTGTACATTTACATTATGCCAGAAAACAACCTGACAACAACTGCAACGTAGAAGAGAAGTTATCATCGGTTTTGAAATAAAACAGCAATAACACCACTAATCATTCGCACGCACACACACACACACACACACACACACACACACACACACACACACACACACACACACACACACACACACATATATATATATATATATAGAGAGAGAGAGAGAGAGAGAGAGAGAGAGAGAGAGAGAGAGAGAGAGAGAGAGAGAGAGAGAGAGAGAGAGAGAGAGAGAGACACACACACACACACACACACACAAATATATATAAATATATATGAGAGAGAGAGGAGGAGAGAGAGAGAGAGAGAGAGAGAGAGAGAGAGAGAGAGAGAGAGAGAGAGAGAGAGAGAGAGAGAGAGAGAGAGAGAGACCTCAGCGGGGTATGTACGTCTACTCTGTATGTACAGTTTCACAACTTGACCAGCAATAACACATACAATATAACATTCATCTCTCTTCTCTCTCTCTCTCTCTCTCTCTCTCTCTCTCTTCTCTCTTCTCAGCCAGAGAGAGCAACTGCAGTTTTTTGTAACCGAGCTGAGAGAGAGAGAGAGAGAGAGAGAGAGAGAGAGAGAGAGAGAGAGAGAGAGAGAGAGAGAGAGAGAGAGAGAGAGAGACAGACAGACAGACAGACAGACAGACAGACAGACAGACAGACAGACAGAGACAGAGAGACAGACAGAGAGCACGGGCTGCTGTATTTACATGTAATGATGTGTACAACATGAACAGCACTAGTCAGAGATTTTACGTCACTGTCGCTCCAAATGCGTCATCTGTCTGATATACTTCCTGACCACGGCGGTATTTTGTTCCAGACAGCAATTAAATTACATACGTTCACTGTCACGTAATAACACTGATAATGGACATTTCTATGGCGCATGATCCCTAGCCAAATAAATCTAAGGCACAATGCCAATGCGTCATAATGCGAGCGATGTACGACCTTACCGGCTCCAGAGGCAAGCTAAGGGGACTAGCATTTATCCCTATACAGCTGATTAGCCTGCAAATTGTCGTTACATCAGATAGCCTCTGTGTGTGTGTGTGTGTGTGTGTGTGTGTGTGTGTGTGTGTGTGTGTGTGTGGTGTGTGTGCGGGCACGCGCGCGCTCGTGCATACCTGTGTGTTTATGCGCATGGGGAGTTGTATCAGCGAGTTTGTAAGTATGGGAGAGCACATGCTCTCTCTCTCTCTCTCGCTCGCTCGCTCGCTGATTATTAATACTACCTAAGTAAGTAAATGAGCCTGTGAGCATACAATGTGGCACTTTTGAAATCAGTATGTTTTTTTGTTTGTTTTTTCTACATCTGAGTGTATCAGAAACTGAGAGGGAGTCACACACACACACACACACACACACACACACACACACACACACACACACACGAAGAGCCGAAACCCAAATACCCTTCAGACGCGCACCTGGCGAATAAAAAGAAACAGCACACTCCAGGTTTCAGATTCCAACACAGATTTGTTGTGGCGTCAGCTATTTGATTACTAGAGGTGAGAAAAACGGACGCCTAAAAATACAACCTCGTTGTACCGGCAAAAAAAAAAAAAAAAGTTACCTTGAGACGTTCAGCCTCGTCTTTTTTACAGCCCTCCAAGGACAAATTGAGAGAATGTGACCTAGACCTTACCAACGCGACTATCATCACACCTACTTGGGTTTCTTCGAACACAGAAAGCCGCCCTGAATAATATCCTTTGAGGAACGATTTCTAACGGAGGCATTAAAAACACACACAAAAAGTAAACCTGGCCTATACAGCAATAAAGTGACAAAATATCGGCCAATAAAGTGCACAAGAAAAGACAACCAAAATCTAAACAAAAATCTCAAGGCCACCACGGGGCAAGGGTGAGGGGAAAAGAATGGTGCGTGGGATTTTTTTTAATTTTTTTTGGCGCGGGGAGGGGTGGGGGTGGGGGTGGGGATTTATGCACGACCTTCCGCCAGTGACAAGCAGAACCAGACAGTGAACTGAGGGCAGGACTGAGAGAGAGAGAGAGGGTGAGGGGATGGGCGAGGCGGGGGGGGGGGGGGGGGGGGGGGGGGGGGGGGGGGGGGAGATGGGAGGCTTAGGTCTGGTTAGGACGTGCCAGACTGAAAGACTTCCATGCGTCTGGTGCCTGTCTTCCATTCCTTCCGACTTGGTTCCCCACCACCACGGCGGCTTGCCGCTTTTGTTGGCTGCGCAATACAGGGTTATAAATCCCCTTGGCCAGGGACCCCGAGGGTACGTACGTACACAGGCTACAACAACAGCACAGAGCGAAAAAACCGACCGAGCCTCTGCGGCACCGCACCGCGGCGATCCAAGTATCCAGTGCGCCACCGTGAACTACCCTTCACCTCGCCTGGTCAGCTGGGGTCATGCGCGGTAAATAGGTCGGCCTGACCTAGATTTCACTCCCCGGACGGAGGGAGGAAGGGGCGGAGGGAGGAGGGGTGTTATCAGGAATGACGGGTTCCGCGAGCCTTCAGGCCTGCGTTAATCGTGCTGTGTTGTAACGTCAAAACACTTCACCACCAACACCAACACCACCCCAACTATCCCCCCCCCCCTTTTTCTTCTCACTTCCCCTCACCACCACCACCACCCCACTACCCCTCCTTCCACCACTTCGTCCGATCGCTTAACTTCAATTAACCTCCGCGCCCACGCCCACTGCCTTTCCCACCCCCGACATTCTATTCACATAACCGTTTCCCAGGTGACGAGGTGTGATTGCCGGAAAGGTGCCAAGTCAGTAAATGAATGGCCTCGAGCCAGAATCTACGCTTCCAATCAGACAACACAGTGCACACACGTCACACGTGTTGCACGATGACGTCAAAAACACACATTAACAACACCGTTAGCATCAGTTTCACGTCAGTCAAGGAGTCGGATTGACGACAACAAGAGCAGGCTGCATTGTCACGTCAGGGATCCACATCAACGACAACAGTTAAGACTGCATTGTCACGTCAGGAAAGCGGCAAAATAGCACCACCTGAACAAGCTGTACTGTCACGTCAGGGATCCACATTAACGACATTTAGGCTGCATTGTCACGTCGTGGGTCCACATCAACGACAACAGTTAAAGCTTCATTGTCACGTCAGGGATCCAGATCAACAACAGTTAAGGCTGCATTTTCACGTCAGGGATCCAGATCAAAGACAGTTAAGTTTGCATTGTCACGCCAGGGATCCACATCAACGACAATAGGTACGTTTGCGTTGTCACGTCAGGGATCTACATCAACGACAACAGTTACGTTTGCATTGTCACGTCAGGGATCCAGATCAACCAACAGTTAAGGCTGCAGTGTCACGTCAGAAATCCACATCAACGACAACAGTTAAGGCTGCATTGTCACGTCAGGGATCCACATCAACAACAACAGTTAAGGCTGCATTGTCACGTCAGGGATCCACATCAACGACAACAGTAAAAGCTGCAATGTCACGTCAGGGATCCATATAACGAGACAGAATGGTGGTGGAGGAAGGGAGAGAGGGTTAGTTTTAGTTTTTGCTATACTGCAAACGGAAAAACGTACCAGCCCCCCCCCCCCCCCCCCCCCCCCCCACCCCTACCACCCCCTACACACCTCACTCGCATCCCCCGTCGCCCCTACATTTTACAAGCGAAATCCCTAAGAAGGAACTATGAGACAATAAACTGCAATCACATCCATCATAATGTAGGGCACAAGCTGTAATGCACTTGAACAACCCATCGTCTATCCTGTATCGTCAGTGAATACTTTCCAACTGCACAGCATGTTGTTGTTGTTGTTGATGATGGCTTTTATATAGCGCTATTCTCCGCTCTCGAGCAGACTCACTGCGCTCGCATGTGATTCAACATGAGGAATACTTTATAGCGCGTTTTTGAATATCCACCCAAGTGGTGTACAAGCGTGGCATGGTTTGGGGAATGAAACTGCTGCCATCTCGGCGCGTTGTGTTCAACGAATTTAGAAATTCAGGGCACTTACTCAGTGT
>JABMCL010003715.1:715000-720000 GCA_018857735.1 Alviniconcha marisindica | reverse complement strand
AAATCTCCAAGAAAGCGGAACTCAGTAAAAGAAGACTTGTTTTGCCTGGGCTCCCAAAGGGGGTGGTGGAGGAGGGGTGGGGGGGGGGGTTGGGGTTTGGGGGGGAAGGGTAAGGGGGAAAGGGGGGGGGTTGAAGGCCCCCCCGGGAAGTACTTTGAGAGAAAGGGAGCCCCCCCGGGACCCGTAATTAAAAAATTTACCCCCCCCCCCCCCCACCCCCCCCCCCCCCCCCCAACCCTCAACCCCACCGTTTTTTCCCAACCCCCCCCCCCCCCCCCCCCGCCCCCCCCCCCCCCCCCCCCCTCCCCAAAAACCCCCTTCTGCCCCCTAACCCCCCCCCCCCCCCCCCCCGCCCCACCCCCCCCCCCCCCGCCCCCCCCCCCCCCCCCACCCCCCCCCCCCCCCCCCCCCCCCCCCCCCCCCCCCCCTAACCCCCCCCCCTCTTTTACCCCCCCCCCCACCCCCTTTTTTTCCTCCTAAACCCCCACCCCACCCCACCACACTCCTGATACCGTAAAGCGTCCCACCTAAATTTTCCCCCAAAAATTTTTTCCCCATTTCGCAAATTCATCACTGAATAGCGGCCAGAAAAGGGGACCCCGGAAGGGCCGAGAGGGGGGAAAACCCCACTGTGGGACTGACGCCTTCCCCTCGGAAACTGGGGCGGCGCCCACGTGCAAATTTTGGGCCCGCGGGCCCGCCGGGACGCAAAAATTTAAAAAAAAAAAAAAAAAAAAAACTTTTTTAAAATTAAATAAAAATTTAAAAATAATAATAAAACTCGACTGAACCCGGGCAAAAAGTTAACCCCCCGCACGCAAAACGCACGCACGAAACCCACACACAAAACCCCACGCACGCACGCCGCACGCAGGGCCCGCACGCACCACACCCACACACACCCCACACACCCCCCACAACACCAAAACACACCCCCCACACAACACACACACCACCCACACACACCCACCCCCTACACCCACCCACACACACCCCTACACTCACACACCCACACACCCACACCCCACACCCACACCCCACACAACACACCCCACCCTACCCACACACTTCCCCCCAAAAACCCCAAAACCCCCCACCCACTTTCACAACACCCCCCCCCCCAAAAAACCCCCCACCCCCCCACACCCCACCACCCACACACACCACCCACACACACACACACCCCACACACACACACCCACACCCCCCACCTCCCCCCAAACCCCCACACACCCAACACACACCCTCACGCACGCAACGCCGCACCACGCACGCACGCACATATCCCACACCACACACACACACACACCCCACACACACACACCCACACACACACACACACGCACACCCCCCCCACACAAAACACCACCACACACACACACACACACCAACCTGACACACACACATACACTCCCCCCAACCCCAAAAACCACCCACACACACACACACACCACACACACACACACACACACACACACACACACCACACACACACACACACACACACATACACACACACACACAACTCGACTGAACCAGGAAGCGCAGACATGTATACACTGACAGGCCTAGAAACGTTGAAAATGTGCAATATACTGATCTTCTGTTGTTGTTGTTTTTCCATCTGCATGACGCTTCATTTGGTTGTTCTGCATCAATATTTATTAAAAAGAAGAGACAAGACATGCAGAGACACTGACACAAACAGACGGACAGAGACTGACGCTGACACACAAGACTGACACACTGAACTGACAGACGGACAGAGACTGACACGGACACACAAGACTGACACACTGAACTGACAGACGGACAGAGACTGACACGGACACACAAGTCTGACACAAACAGACGGACAGAGACTGACACTGACACGCAAGACTGACACACTGAACTGACAGACGGACAGAGACTGACACTGACACGCAAGACTGACACACTGAACTGACAGACGGACAGAGACTGACACTGACACGCAAGACTGACACACTGAAACAGACGGGCAGAGACTGACACTGACACACAAGACTGACACAAACAGACGGACAGAAACTGACACAGGCAGGCAACTGCCAGAGACACAGGAAGTCCGCAGACAAATACAAATACAACACGAAAGAACTTTATTATTCATAATAAATGCATCAGATGAAATAGAATTTGCCTTTTGGGTCACTCCAATTTCACAGTAAAAACGACAAGTAGACGATTCAACACAACAAAGGTAAGAGAAAAAGGATAGAGAGAAGAACTGAGAGAAACGGACAGGAATACAGAGAGACACTGAGGCAGAGAATTGAGACACAAAAAAAGGGCCGCAGTGTTGTGTGGTGTGTGTGTGTGTGTGTGGGGTTTGGGGTGTGTTTGTGTTTGTGTGTGTTGTGTGTGTGTGGGTGTGTGTGTGTTTTGTGTTGTGTTGTTGTGAAGAGAGAGAGGGGGTTACAGATGACGAAACTCTGGACGACGGAGTAAGAAACAAGAACAGTAGGGCCAGACAGAGGGGGAGAGGAAGAAGAGAGAGAAGGAAGGGGGAGAGAGAGAGAGGAGAGAGAGAGGAGAGAGAGAGAGAGAGAGAGAGGGGAAAGAGAGGGAAGCCTCCACAGAGAGGGGTCGGGATGTAGTTTAGCCAAGAAAACAGAAATACCCTTTTAAAGATTATTGCAAATGGCTTTACACACCCACTCAAGCCATACCCCGTTAACTGGAAAACGTGACCGAAGGGCACGACGCTTTTTATCTGTGTGTCCGGTCTATTCTCTTTCACCGGTCACGGCCCACTTACGCAGCACAGGCCCCTTTTGGGTACGGTAGCCAGACTAAAACCATCCCGCTATTCAGCCGGAACACACCACCCCCACACACCCACCCCCGCACGCACGCACGCACGCACGCACGCACGCACCACCGCACGCACAAAACCACCACGCACGCACGCTGCCGCGCCCCAACATACACACACACACACACCCCACACCACCACACCCACACACACACCACACACACCACCCCACACACAAACCAACACACACACACACACCACACACACAAAACACCACACCACACACACACCCTTTCGCAAAACGTGAAAATCATTTTTTTATTTAACTGGATAACAGCCTGTTTGTTTAATTTGTGTGTGTGTTGTGTTGTGTGTGTGTGTGTGTGTGTTGTGTGTGTGTGTGTGGTGGGGGTGTGTGTGTGTGTGTGTTGTGTGTGGTGTTTTGGTTGTGGTATGTTATGTGCGTGCGTGCGAGCGTGCTGGGGTGCGTGGCGTGGTGTGTGTGTGTGTGGTTGTGTGTGTGTGTTTTGGGGGTTTACGTGCGTGTTTTTTAAACCCATATTTAAGTGGCCCGATATGTACACTCCACTTAAGTGCCGTCCAGTGCACGTGCGTGTCTATTTCAATAATCAATTTTAAAAACAGGCCGATAATTAGCATACTCGGAAAAATACCCTGAAATTTACATCAGGGAACGTGATACGACGGGTTTTTTTAATCTTTGTTTACGTCGTCCGCGGACCTTGTCAAGACTTTCCCGTGACGCTGTATCCATGCCCTTGACCTACCTGCTGTTTTTTTTTGCTATTCACGGCACTCGGAACGGAGCTGCTCCCCCCGTGCCCATATGATTAATGCCCTTTTACTGAAATTTGAGGATAACTGTAAAAAAAATTTTTTTGGGGTCTTTAGCAGCTCTCTCTTCCCCTCTCCTTCTCTCCCCCTCTCTCTCTCTTCCTCTCTCTCTCTCTCTCTTCTCTCTCTCACTACACACACCACAACCCCACCCTCTCTCTAACAACACACAACACAACACTCTCTCTCTCTCCTCTAAATCACCCACACCACCGCGCGCGTGCGCGCCGCACCACCACTCGCCCCCCCCCACACACCCCCCCACACACCAACACACACCACACACAACACACACACACACACACCCCGCTCACAGAACACAGACACACAACTCGCGTGCAACACCCCACCAAAAACACACACACACACCCCACACAACACACACACACACCACACACACCCACAAAACACACCCCCACCCTTTTCCCACACACACAACACCACACACACACACACACACACACACACACACTCGCTACACCACACACACACACACACACACACACACACAACACACACACACACACACACAAAACGTACACACACTCCACACACTCACACCCACACCCACACGCACACCCACCCACAACATACCACCCACTCACACCCACTCACACCCACACCCACACGCACACACACCCACACACACACACACAACACACACACACACACACACACACACACACACACACATATTTTATTTTATATATATATATATATATATTATATATATATATATATATATATATATATATTTTTACATACACACACACACACACACACTACAACACACAATCCCTAAACTATTACCACTGTGGACTGAAGTGGCGTTAAACAGCGAGACATCAGGCAGGCTGCGCCACAAAGACGATTGACTCTTGATTACTTATCAAATTTCTTTATTTTCGAGTCAGTCTTCGACCTTGAGTGTTGGCATTGACAGGAAGAGATTCGTTTCTGACAGCAAAATGTTTTCACTTCCTTCAACAACAGGAGCAGACATACGATTGAAAGTAACACATCAGTTTAGGACGCTGAATTTCAGTGAACGGATTGGTAGCGAAATACGACGTCCCTGACCCCCGAACTCCTCCACCACTGACTGACGCGTAACCGCTGAGGTACGTTCAGTGTTGTAGCAACGGAAGTGACCGAATTTGTTTCAGTTTTGCCTATTTTTCTTTTAGCCTAAACAGGCTGTTTCTGTGTTTGCTTTTTTGTGATGAGTTAGTGTGTTAGTGTGTGTGTGTGTATGTGTGTGTGTGTGTGTGTATGCGCGCGCGCGCGAGCACGCACGCACGCACTCTCGCTCGGACGCACGCACGCACTAAGGCTACACACACACATCTCACACACACACACCACA
>JABMCL010003715.1:707500-710000 GCA_018857735.1 Alviniconcha marisindica | reverse complement strand
GAAGAGTTAGGAGGGGAGGGGAAGAGCGCGAGGTGTGAACACGCATAGAAATGAAAGTAAGTGAACAAAAACCTTTAAACGAGAATCCAAGGTGAACGAACGGCCGTCTCTTGATCCATCAACACCAACCACCACTACCACCTTAACGCCACCACCACCACCACCACCACCACCACTGAACCAAGCGGCCAAACTCCAGCTATACTACTTACTACTACCACAACAGCTTTAGCTAGAAGAGTCGAGGCAGGCGTGAGACTAAAGACAGCGGCGGAGACGTAAGATCACGTAAGCAGCCGTCAGCCGACAGAG
Organism: Alviniconcha marisindica; assembly: GCA_018857735.1. Lineage (NCBI taxonomy): Eukaryota > Metazoa > Mollusca > Gastropoda > Provannidae > Alviniconcha > Alviniconcha marisindica. The sequence continues at coordinate 709,688 of JABMCL010003715.1, read as the reverse complement.
CGAGTCCCAACAGAATCGCTACGTAGGTGTGACCTCCTGACCGCTGCGTAACCCCACCGGCGGCGACACTCCCTGCCCTCAAGACTTGCGTTTGTAAAAGACTTTTCAAAGAGAGGAGGGGTGGGGGGGGGATGGGGGGGGGACGGCGATGAAAAGGGAAGCCGGGAGGAAGGAGGAGAGAAAAACAAAGACAGACAGACAGACAGAGACAGAGTAGAGGCAGAGACAGAGAGACAGAGAGACTGGCGGGGAGGAAGGGGGGGGAGGACAGAGAAGGGGGGGTTTGGGGGGGAGGGGGGGGCGACGAACAGAGAGGAGGGGGGTGTGGGGAGGAGAGGGGGTGGAAAAGAGGGGAAAAAATTGGGTCTTGTTTTTAGTGGAGGGGGGGGGAAAGGGGGGGATTTTGGGGGGGGGGGAGAGAAATTGCGAGGAAGGGTTGTGTTGAGACACGAAGGTCAGACAGTGAAGAAGGGGTGGACTACTCCTACAGGAAAAGGGGGACAACTAACTATAATTATCCATGCCAAGAGAGCAAGAGTTCTAGATCTACGCCACTGATCTGTCAGAGACTACACATCAGTGGAAACATAGAGCTGTCAGAGACTACACAGCTGTGGCAACATAGAGCTGTCGGAGACTACACAGCTGTGGCAACATAGAGCTGTCAGAGACTACACACTGTGGAACATAGAGCTGCCAGAGACTACACAGCTGTGGCAACATAGAGCTGTCAGAGACTACACATCTGTGGAAACATAGAGCTGCCAGAGACTACACAGCTGTGGCAACATAGAGCTGTCAGAGACTACACATCTGTGGAAACATAGAGCTGTCAGAGACTATACAGCGGCTGTGGAAACATAGAGCTGTGTGACTACGCAGCTGTGGAAACAGAGCTGTGAAACTATACAGCTTTGGGAACATAGAGCTGTGAGACTGTACAGCCGTGGAAACATAGAGCTGTGAGACTACACAGCTGTGGCAACATAGAACTGTCAGAGACTACACAGCTGTGGAAACATAGAGCTGTAGACTTTAAACCGTGGAAAATAGACTGTGAGATACACAGCTGTGGAAACATGAGCTGTAGACCTAAGCGTGGAAATAGAAAATGTGAGATTTCACAGCGTGGAAACATAGAGCTGTGAACTTACAGCCGTGGAAACATAGAGCTGTGGACTACACAGCGTGGAAACATAGAGCTGTCGACCAAAGCGTGGAAATAGAAAACTGTGAGATTACACAGCTGTGGAAACATAGAGCTGTGAGACTGGTACAGCCGTGGAAACATAGAGCTGTGAGACTACACAGCTGTGGAAACATAGAGCTGTCAGACCATAGAGCAGTGGAAATAGAAATCTGTGAGATTACACAGCTGTGGAAACATAGAGCTGTGAGACTGGTACAGCCGTGGAAACATAGAGCTGTGAGACTACACAGCTGTGGAAACAAGAGCTGTGACCATAAGCGTGGAAAAAAACTGTGGATTTAAAAGCTTGGAAACAAGAGCTGTGGGGAACCAAAAAAGAGCTGTGGACTAACAGCTGTGGAAACAAGAGCTGTGACCATAAGCGTGGAAATAGAAACTGTAGAAAAATTGGAAAAAACTGTGGACCAGCCGTGGAAAAAAGAGCTGTGGACTAACAGCTTGGAAAAAAGACTGTGACCTAAACATGGAAATGAAAGGGAACAAGCTGTGGGAAACAAAGCTGTGGACTGGGACAGCCGTGGAAAAAAGAGCTGTGAGACTAACAGCTTGGAAAAAAGACTGTGACCTAAACATGGAAATGAAAGGGAACAAGCTGTGGGAAACAAAGCTGTGGACTGGGACAGCCGTGGAAAAAAGAGCTGTGAGACTAACAGCTTGGAAAAAAGACTGTGACCTAAACGTGGAAATGAAAGGGAACAAGCTGTGGGAAACAAAGCTGTGGACTCGTACAGCTGTGGGAACACAGAACTGTGGAACTAGCTATGGAACTGAGGGAACATAGAACTGTCAGAACACAAAGCTGTGGGACTGTACAGCTGTAGGAACACAGAGCTGTGAGACTATACAGCTGTGGGAACACAGAACTGTGGAACTAGCTATGGAACTGAGGGAACATAGAACTGTCAGAACACAAAGCTGTGGGACTATACAGCTGTGGGAACACAGAACTGTGGAACTAGCTATGGAACTGAGGGAACA
>JABMCL010003715.1:695000-697500 GCA_018857735.1 Alviniconcha marisindica | reverse complement strand
ACGACTAGCTGTACTGGCTGCACACAAAAACAACGACAGGTGGTGTCCCATCTCGTCCGTGTTGCACGCACCGCCTCTTCAGTCCACTGATCTCAGGCACGAATCTTGCGTGCTCATGTCGGCCGGAGGAACAGATGCACCACAGAGGCCGCGGGTAACTAACCGTCACACCAGCTACGACACTGAATATTTTGTTTTCTGTAGTGAAGTCCCGCTAACCGTCATTGACAACAAACAACAACACAAGTCAACGGAACGATATAATAAAATCTTCGATTTGGAAATTTTAATTTCTTTTCTTTGAGAGAGAGAGAGAGAGAGAGAGAGAGAGAGAGAGAGAGAGAGAGAGAGAGAGAGAGTCAATTCTTTTTGTCTCGTCTCTTTCCATCGAAATTTCGCCCTGATATAGCCACACTGGTTGACTGGGCGTAAAACACCGATTTACTTACTTACTCCATCGAAATCAATCAATCAATATTTGATGATGTCTGTTCACAGCAAGGTGATATTAAACCGCCTCCCCCACCGCCCCCCCCACCCCGCCCCTCCCACCCCCCCCCCCCCAACACACACACAAAAGAAGAAGAAAGAAGTAGTTATGGTAGTAAGTTATGCTAACTTACCCACAGAATGAACAATCAGTTTAACATTATACGTTATATTATCAGTATTATACAAAGTATCTCTCATTTAAAAATTTAAAAAATCATTTCCCTGCTCCGCCCCCCCCCCCCCCTCCCCCCTCCCCCCCCCCATCATGGATTGGCCCTGGCCCTGGTGTCACCCTATGTGGTTGACTGGGCTCAGAAGCACCATCTAACTAAACGTGTCCATGGCAACAGCCATGCTCAGTTTCCGGTTCGAGGCCGAGCTGTTCCGAGGAGGAGGCGGTGATGGGAAGGGGGGCGAGGGGAGGAGGGGGGGGGGGGGGGCTATGTCTGCGTGATCTCCATTGCATTGCCGCGAGTGCTATTTCCGGTTCGAGGCCAGGCTGTTCCAAGAGGTGGGGGGAGGGGGGGCGGGGGGTAGGGGGGTGTCAGATCTCGCTAATCGAGTCATACTGGCATTGTCGAGCATAAATAAAAACAACACGGTAACACCACATTCTGTTCAGAATTTTCAATGTTTTTGTTTTGTTTTGTTTTTAAACCTTTCTCAATGAACTGTGACTGAAGAATGCTGAGTGGTGTCATAAATACATATGTAAACGTGCGTAATTAAACGTAACCCAGTTCGTTATTACGTCTCTCTCTCTCTCTCTCTCTCTCTCTCTCTCTCTCTCTCTCTCTCTCTCTCTTCTCTCTCTCTCTCTCTCTCTCTCTCTCTCTCTCATAATAATAATAATAGCCATATTTCTCATCATCATCAACATTTATTTTTTCTGTCGTCGGGTTTTGGCGCTGATTTTAAACTGAACATCTTCTTCATCATTTGACTCTGGTAGTCAGTGTTGTTACTGTAGTTTTATGTGTAGCCTGTTGGCATGTAGATTAGCAGGGACAAATTGTAAGAATAGGCAACTGCGTAAAATCTTAATCCTTGTGTAATAAAGTTCTGAGTTTTCTCTCCCCCCCCCCCCCCCTCTCTCTCTCTCTCTTTCTCTCCCTCCCTCTCTCTCTCTCTCTCCCTCGCCCCCTCTCTCCCCCTCCCTCCCTCTCTCTCTCCCCCTCTCTCCCTCCCTATCTCTCCCTTCCTCTCCCTCCCTCTCTCTCTAAGTTCTGCCATTACCGAGAGGGCTGTAGAGTTCCTTTAAAGGGTTAGTGACCAGCTCAGTCCTTCCAGTTAGTACCGGTAAATAAATAACGGCAAAGGATCCATGACGTACGGTCTTAGTTCTCTGGAAACGCCTGCATGCGTGGCCCGCGGCAGGTCGATATCGTCGGTCTGGAGATAGAGAATTATAGTGGCGTGGCGCACGTGCTGAAGGTCATAGTCCGCTGCGTGAATGGGGCGTGTCTTGCGGGGGCCCCCCCCCAACAACCCCCGGCTTCGCTGAAGGTCATAGTCCGCTGCGTGAAGGGGCGTGTCTTCTGCTGAAGGTCATAGTCCGCTGCGTGAATGGGGCGTGTCTTCTGCTGAAGGTCATAGTTCGCTGGTGAAGGGGCGTGTCTTGCTGCTGAAGGTCATAGTCCGCTGCGTGAATGGGGCGTGTCTTGCTGCTGAAGGTCATAGTCCCCTGGTGAATGGGGCGTGTCTTGCTGCTGAAGGTCATAGTCCGCTGCGTGAATGGGGCGTGTCTTGCTGCTGAAGGTCATAGTCCGCTGCGTGAATGGGGCGTGTCTTCTGCTGAAGGTCATAGTCCGCTGCGTGAATGGGGCGTGTCTTGCTGCTGAAGGTCATAGTCCGCTGCGTGAATGGGGCGTGTCTTCTGCTGAAGGTCATAGTCCGCTGGTGAATGGGGCGTGTCTTGCTGCTGAAGGTCATAGTCCCCTGGTGAATGGGGCGTGTCTTGCTGCTGAAGGTCATAGTTCGCTGGTGAATGGGGCGTGTCTTGCTGCTG
>JABMCL010003715.1:677500-687500 GCA_018857735.1 Alviniconcha marisindica | reverse complement strand
TTCCCCATGGAACTTGAAGCAGCAATATGCTCAAGAAAACAACACTTTATTTTTGCCTGCCAAAAAATAAACTAAACACAACACACAAAAATAAACCTAGACTGGAAAAAAAGTGAATATTCGAGACAAGAAGTAGTCTACTTTCTTTGTTTAAAATGTGTAAACGGTTCTTTCGTTGCAGAATCGCATGACGCGTTCACCGCCCAACTTGCCATCCGAGCAAACGTTGTCGTCATATCACTCAAGTAAGTCGAATTTTAGGGTTTTAAAGCACTTTTGTGCGCTTGGTTCTCCTTTAACCAAAAAACAACAACAAAAACAAAACAAAAACAAAACCACCAAAAAAAGGCGACATACAGAACCCAACCTCGCCGTTGGTCTCTTTGTTGGCTTTGTGACCTCCCTCATCATGAAGATTCTGAGTAATGGTATACTGACTGACACACACGTTCCCCACATTCAACGCACTGGAAAGAATAAACTTCGGATATACAAGCGTGTGCGAATGTGTCCTTGTGTGTGTGTGGGGGGGGGGAGGGGTGCATGTGTGTGTGAGTGAGCGAGTGAATGAGTGAGTGAATGATGTGTGTGTGTGTGTGTGTGGGTGGTGTGGGGTGTGTGTGTGTGTGTGTTGTGTGTGTGTGTGTTGTGTGTGTGTGTGTGTGTGTGTGTGTGTGTGTGTGTGTGTGTGTGTGTGTGTGTGTGTGTGTGTGTGTGTGTGTGTGTGTGTGTGTGTGTGTGTGTGTGTGTGTGTGTGTGTGTGTGTGTGTGTGTGTGTGTGTGTGTGTGTGTGTGTGTGAAGAGAGAGAGAGAGAGAGAGAGAGACAGACAGACAGACAGACAGACAGACAGACAGACAGATACGGATACGGATACGGATGATTTATTCATTTAGGCCATTGCCCCTCATCAAGGGGTGCGGGTGGATGACCTACCACCTCACAGTACATACTAGAATTGTGCCTATGAGCAAGAAAACCAACAAACTAACGACAATGTACTTGACTCCGTACTAACAATGACAGTGTGTTGAATTATGAACTTAAAATGCTACACAGCTTAAAGGCTTTGTATAAATACACTGACAAGTTTCTCACAATATTTTCATTGGTGGATGCCAGCAGCAGGCTTAATCGAAAAAGACTTGGAAATTTGGGACGTGATAAATTGCACTCTTAAAGCACTTAGCATTAGATGAACAAGGTAAAAGAAATTGGGCCTCAAATGTTCGTTGTAAGTTGTATCAATATGGATTTGGTTTCGTATGGTTGAATCAAGGTGTGGAAGAAATGAACCAGTTTTTACATGTTTTTCGTGAAAGATTAGTTGTTTGTCGATGGCAAGAATGGCATTCCCATGTTGAGACTAGCGATAGATTTAATGTTTATAGGACATTTTGCACCATTCATGATACGAAAACATATCAGAAGGTGAATATTGATAGGCACTTGAAATTCATAATACAAGATTTCGATTGGGTATTTCAGACATTTTTGTACATTATTACCGATACAAAAGACACACTAATAATGACCTGATTTGTCCATTATGTAGAGTAGCACAAGAAACTGAGAGAGAGAGAGAGAGAGAGAGAGAGAGAGAGAGACAGAGACAGAGACAGAGACAGAGACAGAGACAGAGACAGAGACAGAGAGACAGACAGAGACAGACAGAGACAGACAGAGACAGACAGAGACAGAGACAGAGAGACAGAGAGAGAGAGACAGAGACAGAGACAGACAGACAGACAGACAGACAGCAGACAGACAGACAGACAGACAAGAGACAGACAGTGTGTGTGTGTGTGTGTGTGTGTGTGTGTGTGTGTGTGTGTGTGTGTGTGTGTGTGTGTGTGTGTGTGTGTGTGTGTGTGTGTGTGTGTGTGTGAGAGAGGGAGAGAGAGAGAGAGAGAGAAGAGAGAGAGAGAGAGAGAGAGGAGACAGACAGACAGACAGACAGACAGACAGACAGACAGACAGACGACAGACAGACAGACAGACAGACAGACAGACAGACAGACAGACAGACAGACAGAGACAGAGACAGAGAGAGACAGAGAGAGAGAGAGACACAGAGACATAGAGAGACAGAGACAGAAAGAGGCAGAGACAGAGAGACAGTGTGTGTGTGTGTGTGTGTGTGTGTGTGTGTGTGTGTGTGTGTGTGTGTGTGTGTGTGTGTGTGTGTGTGTGTGTGTGTGTGTGTGTGTGTGTAAGATGAAAAGCGCCCATCCTTTGTAAGCACCCCGGGGATCTTACGAAATGGGTTCGACCCCCAAAATATTATTAATTTGTTATATTTTTTATTGATGTTTTTCTTTTTCTAATGATGGTTTTTTTTTGGTTTGTTTTCCCCCTCTCCTTCTTCTTCCCCATTGATTCGATACACCCGGGGTGCACTGATATCACTCTACGTTTTTCACCCATCCCTCTGACTGCAGCTACCGCCTGAGTCCCGAACACCCGTATCCTGCAGCTCTGGACGACGTCACGGCGGTGTTGCAGCACGTGCGGTCACGTGGTCAGGAGCTGCACGTGGATCCCGCGCGCGTGGCTGTAGCTGGGGACAGCTGTGGAGGAAACCTCGCTGCTGCTATGGCACTGCGCATGCCCGGACAGGTGGCTCTGCAGGCAAGTGCTGACGTACTATAAACTACGATTTGACAATAATGATGGTGCCAATAATGCTAATAATGCTAATAATAATAAAGATTTCTTGGTGTATCTTTGGTGGAGTTTATGAATCTTGTATTTACTCGCATGCCAGGCGAGAGTTACGGTAGGCGACTCAAGTCCACGTTGTGTTCATGCGACGTCTTTCGAGCGCTAATTAACTCCCTTCGTTTGCTGTTGTTGTTGTTGTTGTTGTTGTTGTTGTTGTTGTTGTTGTTGTTGTTCTGTTTATTCCTCGACTCCAATCAGTACGTTATGCAGGTGACAAAGGTATATTTATGTGATAGCAAACACTTATTTGTACAACATGAATGACTTCGTAATTATGTGATAGTAAATATTTATTTGTACAACATGGGTGACTTAAACATGACAATTGAGTACTCAACAGGTTGTGTGGTATTTGCATGTCTATGGACACTTCATTTGCACGTACGTGCGTACGTACGCGCGCGCGCGCGTGTGTATGTGTGTGTGTGTGTCTGTCTGTCTGTGACTGTGTGTGCCTGTGTGTCTGTTTCACAGTATTTATGCACATACACTTAAAATGTTTTTGCCGTGTTATTATAATATACATCCTTGCGTACAACTAATTATCATTGAGGCCACCCCCACCCCTGTCCCAATTCTTTCTCGTTTTCATATTTTGTATTTTGCTATCTGATTTTTCCTGTGAGTATAAAAATTATGTCTCGGTCAATAGGTGACGTGCTGTCGTTCTTATTTTATAACTAGCGGTTTAACGCTTGCTGTTCTTTTGATACCGATCGTTGACCTTTTGCGGGATGTTGTTCTGGGTGGAAGGGGGTACCACAGTATGCTAAAAGATGTATCTGTGTCATTAGATGTTTTGTGTTTACTAGCGTAGAGGATTTATTTTATTTTTTATCTCTACTAATTTTATGCATAATATGCTTAATTTATACTTCCAATCTCGACATGTAACCTAGTTTGATATCGTGTGAATAAATATTTTGTTGTTTTCGTTGGGTTTGCTCTTGCTGTAGTTATCGTTTCGTTGTGTCTTCGTTCTTGTGTTGCGGCTTGTTCTGTTTTGTCACTATAATGGCTATGATCTACTTTCGATCACTGGTCATAATGTGACCACATGGTGTACGATCGGTTGCTAAGGGAAACCGCAGACCGCGATGTCACCATCGAGCGACTGATCGTGTATTGGGCGAATTTATCTTTTTTAAATATAAAAAATAATAAACAAAATCTTTATTATTCATCAATATACAAAGCATAAAAATGAACATTTTCCATTGTTGTTTCGGGCTAATTTAAGTAAAATACTGATGCGTGTTTCATTGCATTTCTTGACCTGTACAGCGCTAAGAGCTCACATGATTGATGTTGTTGAGGCGCTAAATAAAATAAATTATTATTATTAATGTAGGTTTTATACTTGCTCTGTTCTGTTATACTTGCTCTGGTGATGTTATATACAGCCTTCGGTCTGTTGTCTTCGCTCCCACAGAGTAGTAGTAATGGCATCACGGTCTGTCGTTTCCCATAGCAACTGATCGTACATCATGTAGTCATGTGACCGTGATCGAAAGACAAACAAGGGAAATGGGCATCGAAAGGACGGTGCCATTCCCCACTTAAACACGAACACACGAGTGAACGGACAAAAATCCATTTAAGCACAGAAACTCTAGGGAAACGGCTCTCTTTCTTTCTACACCCCCCCCCCCCCCCCACCCCCCACACACAACCCTCTCTGTCTGTCGGTCTTTGTCTGTCTGTCTGTCTGTCTGTCTGTCCTGTCTGTCTGTCCTTCTGTCTCTTCTCTGCTCTGTCTCTCTCTGTCTCTCCTGTCCCGTCCTGTCCTGTCTGTCTGTCTGTCTCTGTCTCTCTGTCTGTCTCTGTCCTGTCTGTCTCTGTCTGTCTCTCTCTCTCTCCTCTCTCTCTCTCTCTCCTCTCCCCCTCTCTCATCTCTCTCTCTCTCTCTCTTTCTCTCCTCTCTCTCTCTCTCTCCTCTCTCTCCTCCAGTTCTCACGTTCATCTTCTCTCCCCTCTCCCCTCCCTCTCTCCTCCTCTCTGTTTTCCCCTGTCTCCTGTCTTGTTCTGTTTGTAGTGTCTGTCCTGTCTCCTGTTTGTATCCTCAATCTGTGTGTGTTGTGTGTGTGTGTGTGTGTGTGTGTGTGTGTGTGTGTGTGTGTGTGTGTGTGTCTCTCTCTCTCTCTCTCTCTCTCTCTCTCTCTCTCTCTCTCTCCCTCTCTCTCTCTCTCTCTCCTCATCATTATCCTCCTCCTCTCCCATCTCCTCTCTCTCTCTCTCTCTCTCCGCACTGCACGACACATAGCACCACCCCCACCCCGTCCTGCACGCACCACGCACCCATCTCTCGACGCTCCCCAAACTCCCCCTCTCCGACCCCCTCCTCTGCTCTCTCTCGTCTCTCTCTCCTCTCTGTCTCCATCTCTCCTTTCTCTCCAGGATCTCTCTCTCTCTCTCTCTCTCTCTCTCTCTCCTCTCCCTCACTCCTCTCCTCCTCTCTCCTCTCCACCTCTACTCTCTCTCTCACACACACACACAACACCCACACACACACCACAATCACACCCCAAAACACACACACACACACACACACACACACACACACACACACACACACACACACACACCCCACACACACACACACACACACACAAACCACAACAAACAAACAACACAAACACGCACGCACACACACACACACCCCACACACACACACACACACACACACTACAACCACTACAAACTCTGTGCAGATTCTGCTGGTGCCGGTGCTGCAGCTGCTGACCCTCTCCACCCCCTCCTACCTGGAGAACGCCGCCTACATGTCCAGCGCAGTCAACGACGTCACGGCCGTCGCCCTGGTTCTGGCCTACGGCTCGCTGCCCGTCGCTCTCCTGCCCGACGTGGTCAGCGGCGACCGCCACACGTCCCCCGAGGCCAAGCGGTCAAGGCACTACGGCTACGTTGACACCAACGTCTGGCTCGACCCCGCTGTGGTCAGATCACCGGAGCTGGAGCGCAGGTATGGTTTATTATTATTATTATTATTATTATTATTATTATTATTATTATTAATTAATTAATTAATTAATTAATTAATTAGACTTCTTCTTCAGAGCTCAAGAGCTGTGTGAAAGTCCAGGCGGCCGTCCTGGGCTCCCCGTCAGTCCCTAATAGTCCTTTAACCCCTTGACTGCCACAGCCTGTAAAATGTCCGTGCTGAAAGACGCACGGACGCGCCTGCAAACAGTATATTTTATGGTCCTATAACGCATCTTGTTTTTGGATCAAAATCCTTTGACATGCCAAGTGCGACAAAGAAGACAAAAAGGCTTAAGGGTTTCAGATTTTGCGCTTTTTGATTGGTTGTTTTCAGTATTGGTTTAATGCGGTCTCTGTGGACGTAAAGCAACACTGAACCTGAGATTTTTCTTGTGCAGTGTTGCTTTACGTCCGCAGAGACCGTACGGGTTATTAGGGTTTGGGAACCCAGGACGTCCCGGCTCCTTTTTCACAATGGCTCTTGAGATTATAATAAATTGTTGGGTTGTTTTTTTTTGTTTGTTTTTTCGTCGTTGTTGTTTGTTTTGTTTCTTTGCTGTTTTTGTTGTTGTTGTTGTTGGTTGAAAGAAAATTTACTCATCCATCGTAATCACAAGCTCAACAAATAAGTAGAGGAAACACAAAAGCAGTATGCTTACTTTTTGATGTATTTTCTTGTTGTTTGTTGTTGTGTTGTGTGTGTTTGTGTGTTGAGTTTTGTTGTGTGTGTGTGTTGTGTTGTGTGTGTGTGTGTGTGTGTGTGTGTGTGTGGTGTGTGTGTGTGTGTGTTGTGTGTGTGTGTGTGTGTGTGTGTGTGTGTGTGTGTGTGTGTGTGTGTTGTGTGTGTGTGTGTGTGTGTGTGTGTGTGTGTGTGTGGTGTGTGTGTGTGTGTGTGTGTGTGTGTGTGTGTGTGTGTGTGTGTTGTTGAAGAGAGAAGAGAACAGAGACAGAGAGAGACAGAGACGAGAGAGAGACTCTGTGTGTGTGTGTGTGTGTGTGTGTGTGTGTGTGTGTGTGTGTGTGTGTGTGTGTGTGTGTGTGTGTGTGTGTGTGTGTGTGTGTGTGTTGTGTGTTGTGTGTTTGTGTGTGTGTGATGGTGTGTGTCTGTCTGTCTGTGTGTGCTGTGTGTGTGTGCTGCGTGTGTGTGTGCGTGCGTGCGTGTGTGTGCGTGTGCGTGCGCGCGTGCGTGCGTGCGTGCGTGCGTGCGTGCGTGTGTGTGTGTGTGTGTGTGTGTGTGTGTGTGTGTGTGTGTGTGTGTGTGTGTGTGTGTGTGTGTGTGTGTGTGTGCGCGCGCGCGCTTGTGTGTGTGCGCGCTGTGTTTAAGAGTGTCGACCGCAGAGCTCAGGAGCTGTGTGACAGGGAGGTGGCCTGGCTCTCTCATTCACCAACCCCACACCTCCCTGTCTTAACATAGTTTCTGTGGACGTAAAGCATCATCGAATCGAAAAAGCTGGTTACGCTTACCTGGTTTGTTAGCCCCGACCGGGTATCTGACTTGAGGGACAGGTGTAGATTTTAAAGACTTAGGGACAGGTGTAGGTTTTAAGGACTTGAGGTACAGGGGTAGGTTTTAAGGACCTGAGGGACAGGTGTAGGTTTTAAGGACTTGAGGTACAGGGGTAGATTTTAAAGACTTCGGGACAGGTGTAGGTTTTAAGGACTTGAGGTACAGGGGTAGATTTTAAAGACTTATGGACAGGTGTAGGATTTAAAGAGAGCTTTTAAAGAGTAAGTTTTAAAGACTTGGAGTACATGAGATAGTGGTGTGTTTTTTAAGACTTGAGGTACATGGTGTAGGATTTAAAGACTTGAGGTACATGGTGTAGGATTTAAAGAGAGCTCGATACACTGGTTACGCCCATTTCCCGAAAGGTGAGGACCCCTCCCCCCCACCTCCCTCCCCCCCCCCCCCCCCCCCCCCCCCCCCCCCACGTACCGAGAAAACAAAACATTTTTTTTTTTGCCAATGACACCAAACTTAAATGCCACGGCAGAGAGGATGTACCCCCGGTGGAGTTATGTACCTTGTATTTACTCGCATCCCTGGGGAGTGGGAGGGGGGCAGAAGAATGGGAGTGGGGGGGGGGGGGGGTTACCGTAGGCGGCCTTTGCTGTTGTGTCAGTGGGACGTCTTTCGAGCGCTGCTTGACTTCTTTGTTTGTTGTTACAACAACATAGTCCAAGATTGTCCTCTCCTTCATTTTTTTCAGAACGCTCCCCAAAGACTCTGGCAACGAAACCGTGTGGAACATGATCAAAGATCGCCTCTTGGACCCTTTCTTCATGCCGCTCATGGCTGATGACGTCATGCTGCGCGAGGCTCCACACGCCTACGTCATGACGGCCGGCTATGACATCATCCGTGACGACGGAGCGATGTTTGCCTCACGCTTGAGGTCTGTGGGGGTGAAAACGGAGTACAGAAACTACCCCGATGCCTTTCATCACGCCTTGCTCTTTCACCAAGGACCGCTGAGACTGCAGGTGAGATGATGATGATGATGTGTGTGGTGTGTGGTGGTGGTGGTGGTGGTGGTGGTGGGGTGGTGGTGAGTGGTGCGTAGACATCATGATGAGACGCGACGATGATGATGTATGATGATTGTGACGCAGAGCGCCATGAGAATGCAAGTGAGTCGATGTGCTGTGTGGCCAGGTGATGACTGGATGAGACTATGACAAGGACCGCTGACGCTGGTGCAAGATGATGTGATGATGATGATGGCCAAGGACCGCTGAGACTGCAGTATATGATGATGATGATGGTGGTGGTGGTGGTGTGGTGGTGTGCGTGGGTGGCCAAGGACCCGCTGAGACTCAGATGAGATGATGATGATGATGATGATGATGATGATGATGATGATGATGATGATGATGATGATGATATAACCAGACATGAGAGTAGCAGGTGAGATGCTGATGATGCTGATGCTGACGATGATGATAGCCAAGGACCGCTGAGACTGCAGATGAGATGCTGATGCTGATGACGATGATAGTGATGATGATTGTGACCAAGGACCACTGAAACTGCAGATGAGATGATGATGATGGGATGATGATGCATGATGATGATGATGATTGATGATGTGTATGATGATGATGATACTGTGTCCAGGGACCAATGAAACAGCAGATGAGATGACAATGACGACGACAACGACGATGATGACAATGATGATGATTGTGACTGAAGACCAGTGAGACTGCAGGTGAGAATATGATGATGATGGTGATGGTAACAATGATGATTGTGACCAATGATGACGATGATTGTTCACACCACAGGTGAGATAATCATGATAATGATATGATGATTGAAGCCAGCGACCGATAGCCCTGTAGATGAGACGATGATAATAATGCTGATGCTGATGCTGATGATGCTGAGGATCGTTGTGGTGGTGGTTTTGATGATAAAGACGTGTCGAGTATTATTTTTGATCTCACGATACATGAATGGGAAAACGATGAGGTTAGGTTTGCAATATGTCAAATTATGTTATGCTTTGCAGTGTGTGTGTGTGTGTGTGTGTTGTGTGTGTGTTGTGTGTGTGTGTGTGTGTGTGTGTGTGTGTGTGTGTGTGTGTGTGTGTGTGTTGTTTGTGTTTAGTGTGTGTGTGTGTGTGTTTATTGTGTGTGTTTTTGTAGTGTTGTGTGTGTTTTGTGTTTATTAGTTGTGTTTATGTGTGTATATGATTTGTATTGTTTATATGATAGTGTGTGTTGTGTGTGTGTGTGTGTGTGTGCGTGTGTGTGTGTTGTGTGTGTGTGTGTGCGTGTGTGTGTGTGTGCGTGTACGCGCGCGCCTACTTGCGTGCTTGCGTGTGTGTGCCGGCGTGTATGGGTAGCGCGCGCGCGAGCGAGCGAGCATGTGTGTGTTCACGCGAATTTTATGAAGTAATGTGTTGTCTAAGCTGTTTTTATTCGACGTGTTTCAGGTAGCCGATGACATCCTGACTGACCTGGCCAACTACGTCAGAAAACACTTATGACTCAGTTATGAACTTCACGTGACGTACTGTTGTCACAGACGTGGCAGAGAAAAATACAAATGAACAAAGAAACGTTCGTGGTCCTTCCTTTGTTCGCTCAGAGTTCGAGGTGCTTGTGCAAACGTCTCCCAGTCTGTAACAATCAATGGTCAGAGTCGATTCAAACACAGCAGCATAATGACATTCTCTGTCTCTGCGTCTCTTCGCCCCCCCCCCCCCCCCCCCCCCCCCCCCCCCCCCCCCACCCCACCACACCCTCTTTCCCCTCAGCTTATCTCTCAT
>JABMCL010003715.1:660000-665000 GCA_018857735.1 Alviniconcha marisindica | reverse complement strand
AAGACAAAACAGGGGGCAGAGACAGACAACAGACAGACAGAAAGGAAGAAGAAGAGAGAAGGGGAGAGAGAGAGAGAAAAGAGAGGAGAGGAGAGAGAGGAGAGAGAGAAAAAAGACAGCAGACCCGCAGAAAAGACAGACAGACAGAAGGTGACAGGGAAAGACAGAGGAAAAACAGAGACAGAGACAGAGAAAAAGGGGATATATGTTAATTTGCCCCGGGTTTTGCAGTTTAAAATTTTAGTGAGCCTGCATATCTGGCTTGAACCGGCGACGCGAAAGAACACGGTGTTTTCTAAAAGGTTGTGACGTGTTTGTTTAAAACCCGTTGAGGCAGACGGGTTCGGTTTTTTTACCCCCTTTTTACCCCACACCTGCCAAGCTTCAGCTATGAGGTCAGAAGGGCGGCCTCAAGTTTTGACGTTGTACCCTACGGTGCGCGCGCTAAACGATGCAGATGCCAGGCACACCGTGACACGCACGCACGCACGCACGTCAGAGACGGACTGAGAGAGAGAGACACACAGAAGAGACAGAGACGACAGAGACAGAGAACGACCACAGACAGACACACAGAGACACACAGAACAGACACCAACAGAGAGACACGGACGAGCAAGAGAGAAGAGAGGAGAGGGAGAGAAGACAGAGACGAGACAAGACGGGAAACGAGAAGAAAGAGACAGAAGAGACAGAGAGAGACAGAGACGAGAAGAGAGATAGAGAGACAGAGAAACAGAGAGAAGAGAAGGAAGACAGAAAAACATGAATCTGCACAGAAAAAAGGGAAATTTTAGGGACAAAATGAAAAAAGTCGTACATTAGAACGGTGGATTGTTTAAAAACATTTCTTGTCCCCTGTTTTTTTGTCTCTGTTCTGGCTTCACCGGAAGTTATAAGTTCACCATTTTCTGATGTATACTATAGCTTATAGCTATGTATGGGATATGAAAATCTGAAACAGAACGATAAAAACACCCCCCCCCCCCCCCCCCCCCCCGAAAATTTTTTATACAGTTGTGCGTGTTTAAAAAAAAAACAAGCGTTCGTTGGGGAAAGTTTTTTTGAACGATATGAATTATAAACTGACGACCTGTTTGTTCGTTTTATGAACGCCATAATGGAAAAGGGAAAATCTCGCCCTGGGAAAGGGGCCCGACTCTATTTCCCCTATCTCGTCAGTCGGTAGGACGCCATTTTCGTGTCTGTCAGACGTGATCAATCCTCACCTGATTAACCTACATTTTCTCTTTCCCCGCGTCACCCTCGCTCCCTTTTTCCCGTGAACGTTTCCTTTTTCAATTTCCCCCGTTCCCTCTTTTTCCCTTCTTTTGGATGATGAGATTTATCAATGTGGGGCGTTTAGTTACCCTTTCTCCCCTTTCCCCTCCCCCCCCCCTCTCCCCCTCTTTTTTTTGGGTGTTGTGTGTGTGTTTTTGGGTGGGTGTTTCCGGCGCCTTTTTTGGGGTTTGGGTGTTGTTTGTGTGTGGTGTGTGTGTTGGGGGGGTAATTTTGTTTGTGTGTGGTGTGCACGGGGGTCGTGTGCATATGTTTTTTTTGTGTGTGTGTTTGTGTGTTTTTGTGTGTGTGTGTGTGTGTGTGTGTGTGTGTGTGTGGGGGTGTGTTTTGTTTTTGGTGTGTGTGTGTTGTTGTTGTTGTTTTGTTGTTGTTTTTGTCTTTTTTTTCCTTACTACTATGAATTTTTTTCTTCTTTTTTTTTTTTCTCTTTTTTTCGGGGTTACCCCCCACCCCCCCCCCCCCCCCCCCCCCCCCCCCCCCCCCCTTTTTTTTTTTTGATTTTTTTTTTTCGCCCTGATATAACGCACTAGTTGACGGGCGTAAAACCAAGATTTTTACTTACTTCCTTTTACTTCCTTTTTTTCCCCTTACTTCCCTTTTTCCACTTCTTCTTACTTTCTGGGGGTTTTTTGGGGGGTTTTTTTTGGGTTTTGTTTCTTCAATCTGTCATATTTATGAGTACAAAAAGACATTTCTCCCGGGAGTCGCCATTGCCAACCTTGTTCTAAAATTTACTCACAGCTTGACGTTCGTTTCCCACCATCTCCAACAAATGGGGTCACCATCCCCTCCTCCAGTCAGTTCGTCACAGCCAAAGGTCAGTAAATATAACCCCCCACCCTACCCCCACCCCTCCGCCCTCCCCCCTCTCCTCCCCACAAAGAAGGGTCATAAAAGCAACTCCCCCTTCCACACACACACACACACCACACACACACACACACACACACACCACAGCCAGCTCAGTAAAAACTAAGCCCCCCCCCCCCCCCACACACACACAACCTCTCAACACCAAAGTCAGTAAAAGCAAACCCCCCCCCCCCCCACTTCTCCCGCCCTCCCCCATACAACCAAGTCAGTAAGCTACCCCCCCTCCTCTCCCGCCCCTCCCCCTACAACAAGTCGTAAAGCTACCCCCCCCCCACCACAAAACACACACCCCACCTCCCCACTCTCCCGCCCTCTCCTATACAGCCAAGGTCAGTAAGGTTAACTCCCCCTCCCCCCCCCACTTACAGCCAAGGTCAGTAAGACCTACCCCCATCCCCTCCTATACAGCCATGGTCTTGAAGGCTACGTCTGTCCCCCCTCCCCCCGTCCCTTCCCCCCCCCCCTTCCCCCCCCCCCCACCCCCCCCCCCCCCCCCCCATTGTCATAATCAAGGCGGTCAAAGAAATTAAGCTTTCGTCTGCCCCCCCCCCCTCCCTTTCTCAGTCGTCATAGCACGTCAATCAAGCTACGTCTGACCATACGAGTGTGTGTGTGTGTGTGGTGTGTGTGTGTGTGTGTGTGTGTGGTGGGGTGTGTGTTGTGTGTGTGTTGTGTGTGTGTGTGTGTGTGTGTGTGTGTGGTGTGTGTGGGGTGGTGGGTGGGTGGTGGTGGTGGTGGTGGGTGGTGTGTGTATTTGGTCTCTTGTGTGTGTGTGTGTGTGTGTTGTGTGTGTGTGTGTGTTGTGCGTGGTGCGTTTGGTGCGTGGTCGTCGTGCGTGGGGTGGTGTGTGTGTGTGTGTTGTGTGTGGGGGTGTGTGGTGTGGGGTGTGTGTCTGTTGTCTGTCTGTCTGTCTGTCTGTCTGTCTGTCTGCTTTTTGTCTGTTTTTTTTGTCTGTGGGCGGCGGGGGGCCCAAACTCAGAGAAAAACCGGGTGGCGGCGCCAACGGTGTTAAGGGAAAAAAGCGGGGCCGGACTTGGGAGCTGGGTGTCTGGGCCAACCTCCCCAAAGGGCGCCCCCCCAACGCAACCGGGAGGGGACCCGGCTGATTGTTTGGTTGAGGGTTTGGTTTGGGTTTGGTTGATCAGTGAGGCGTCAAAGGGAAAGGGGAGTAAGGGAAAAATAAATGGTTACCCCCCCCCCCCCCCACCCCCCCCCCCCCCCCCTCCCCCCACCCCCCCCCCCCCCCCCCTTTTTCTCTTTTCCTTTTTTTGCCGTGGGACCCCCCCTCCTCTCCCTTCCCCCTCTTTCCTCTCTCTCCCTTCTCTCTCTCTCTCCTCTCTCTCTCTCTCTCTCTCTCTCTCTCTCTCTCTCTCCCCCCCCCCCCCCCACACCAAAACCACACGCCCCAGCACGCCAGGCGGCCCCAACCACACACACACACACACACACCCCCCCCCCCCCCCCCCGATAAAACACACGACAACAGGAAAAAATCTTACGACTTCAGTCGCAGACAACCACATTTGGCCCTTGCATTGCACTCCCCTCAGTACGTTAATCTAAGAAATGAACCCTGTAGAAACGGAGGTTTTGGAACATAAAAAAAAACCTGTGCAGAGCCTACGTTCTCGTAGCGCATGATTAGTTCTATCTTACAGACTGAGTGTTTTCGATAAACTAAACCTGTTTTTATTTCATGATCGTCGTCTATGAAGATACGCGTCGTTCAAGAAGGACTGTCGTAGGACTAGTAAAATGTTGTTTGTTGACGAGACTGTCGTTGTTGCAAAATTGTCCTAGCCTTGCTCTCGGATATCATTTTTCTTGATGTCATCTGTGTTTTCTCGTTAATAGAATGAGTGTGTGTGTGTGTGTGTGTGTGCGTGTGTGCGTTGCGTGCGTGCGTGCGTGCGTGCGTGCGTGCGTGTGCGCGCGATACGAGCGTGCGTGCGTGCGTGCGATGCGTGCGATGTATGTATGTGTGTGTGTGTGCGTGTGTGTGTGTGTGTGTGTGTGTGCGTGTGTATTGCGTGCGTGCGTGCGTGCGTGCGTGCGTGCGTGCGTGCGTGCGTGCGTGTGTGTGTGTGTGTGTGTGTAATGTGAGTATACGTGTGTGTGTGTGTGTGTGTGTGTGTGTGTGTGTGCGTGTGTGTATGTGCGTGCGTGCGTGCGTGTATATGTGTATGTATGTGTGTGTGTGTGAGTGTGCGTGTGTGTGTGTGTGTGTGTGCGTGTGTGTGTGTGTGTGCGTGCGTGCGTGCGTGCTGTGTGTATGTATGTGTGTGTGTCTATGTGGTACTTGCGCAGGCTTTGTGCTGTTTATTTTCACCTGACGGTGCCTTATGATGACCAACAGGAAAAAGCCAGAGCCGGACAGCTGGGTGAGACTGATTACCTCTTCTGACCTGTCTGCCTGCGCCTGTGCTGATTCTTTCTGTTGATGAAAGTGTGGCGTTAAGCATAGTCTCCCTCTTTTTCCCACAGCCTGGCGGTGACTTTGGAGCTCCTGGTTGTGTGCATCCGTTCTGCAGGAGGACACTTGGCACCAGCCAGACGGTGACACAGAGACCTGATTTTAAACCAGACAGTGACTTTAATGGACGACAGTTCAAACAGGCGCTGACTTTAAACCAAATGGTGACTTTAAAACAGGCAGATGACTTTACGCGACTTTCAACCAGATGGTGACTTTAAACCATGCGCCGAGCTTTAGCAAACGGTGACTTTAGGCCGGACGTGACACCGACCAGACATGACTTGCAGCAAACGTTGACTTTAAACCAGACGATGAGTTTCCGCACCGGACGTGCTTTAATCAGACGGTGACT
>JABMCL010003715.1:650000-652500 GCA_018857735.1 Alviniconcha marisindica | reverse complement strand
TGTGTGTCTCTCTCTCTCTCTCTCTCTCTCTCTCTCTCTCTCTCTCTCTCTCCATCTCTCCATCTCTCCTCCTCTCTCTCTCTCTCTCTCCTCTCTCTCTCTCTCTCTCTCTCTCACATCCCCTACTCTCACACACTCCCTCACACACACACACACACACACACACACACACACACTACACACACACACACACACACACACACACACACACTCACACCACCACACACACTACACACTACTCAACCACACACACAGCAACACACACACATTCCACACACAACAAAACAATTACACATAGCAATACACGCACTGCACAACTCGGATTTAAGCCTCACACATATTGTTACTCCTTTTCCTCTATTCTGACCTATTTTCAAAGTCCCTTCAAAGAGGCACTCAATTCATCTTTTTAATAATACTCCCGCCCAATTTAATATTACTTTTTTTTTAACTTTTTTTCCCCCCTCTTCTTTTTTCAGACGGCTGTGCACAGGGAGACGACCCGTCCTACGGTTGTAGCAGGGCGAGTTGCCGGACTTCCCTGGGGCGAAACGTCTTCTGCTGTCAAACGTGTCTGCAGTCGTCCTTCACCTCTACCACGACCTTCACCGGAAGTAACACCATTAACAAGGGAAGAACCCCCTCGGTAAACCCCACGGTGATTCTGTCTTCAAATCCACGCCTGACTCCTACAGCTAGCAAACCTCCTACACAACCTCCCACCCGGCCACCCACCCGGCCACCCACCCGGCCACCCACCCGGCCACCCACCCGGCCACCCACTCGGCCACCCACCCGGCCACCCACCCGGCCACCTACCCGGCCACCCACCCGGCCACCTACCCGGCCACCCACCCGGCCACCCACCCGGCCACCCACCCGGCCGCCTACCCGGCCACCCACCCAACCGCCTACCCAGCCGTTGACGAGGTCTCGAACGCCTGTCTTCATCCCGACCATCTGCAGATACAGTCGAAGCTGGTGCGATCTTTGCTTGCGTACGAACTATGCATACTCTTTCTGTCGTTTCTAAGACCTAGCTCGATCATTAGCGTATATCCGTGGTTTTTGTTGTTCTTTTCTTTTCTTCTCCAAAGTAGGATTAGGAATTTTGGGTCCTGTTTTTGTTGTTGTTGTTGTTGTTGTTGTTGTTGTAGGCAAAAACGAGTCAATCGTATGAAAAACAACAAATTGTTGGAGAGTTTGGTGTTGTTTAGGGTTTGTTTGTTTGTTTGTTTGTTTTGTTGTTGTTGTTGTTGTTGTTTTGGGGGGCAGTTGGGGGCCTGATTTGTTCATAAATTAATTGACGAACCGTAACCAAAATGCTATACCTCTTCTCTGTCTGGGTCCACACTCCTTCCCTTTCACCTTCTCACCTCCCATTCCTTCCCCACTCCCCCCCCCCCCCCCCCCTCTCTCTCTCTCTGAAAATATATTGCTACAATGTTAGCCTACCCACTACATCATACATTCCCTATTTAGAGCGTATCATATAAGTTTACTTGTTTGACGCCCAAGGAAATATTGTATTGTAAGCTAGCTGGTATGCTTTCGTTAATAAAACTGTTTAAACCAATTGACGAGACCGTAAAGATTTCATGCCCGAAGCATATTATTATCTTGGTCGTTCCCATAATAGTTGTCAGGTCACATCACTCTCCATTTGCTTCCGCTTCAACGTAACTGTGTTGTTTTGGTAGAACGTCAGATTTTTAAAGATTAATAAAGTACTATTGTATTGTATTTAAAGATTAAGGAACTCCAAGACATCCCAAGATTGACACGCTCTCCTTTTTCCTCTGTGCACCAGAGACACCCCCCCCCCCCATCCCCCCCCCTCCCTCCGACTCCCCCCAACCCCACCACATTCCTTTTGTTGTTGTTGTTGTTGATGTTTTGTTTGGTTGATTTTGTGTTGTTGGTGGTGTCGGTGTTATTGTTGGGTTTTGCTTTGTAAAGGTTTCGTTGTTGTAGGTTTGTTTTATTGTTGTTCTTGTTTGTTTGTTGTTGTTTGTTTGTTTGTTTGTTTGTTGTTTGTTTGTTTGTTGCTGTTGTTTGTTTATTTGTTCGGTGTTTTTATTTGTTGTTTTTTGTGGTGTTTTTGTTTGTTTGTTACGCCTTGATAACCGTACTGGTTGACTGGACGTAAAACACCAAGTAACTGTTTTGTTGTTGTTGCTTTTTTGTTTGTTTGTTAGTTGGTTGGTTGGTTGGTTGGTTCGATTGAATTGTGTCTATTTTATTTTTAAACGCGTTGAGCACACTGCTTTCGTTCACAACGAGTCGAGTCTTATTCTTTTTCTTTGTTTCTTTGTTTGTTTTTCCTCTTCTTTTCCTGAGTTTTATTTTCCCTGTTTCTTTGTTTCACTCTTCTCGCCTGTGCAATTGGCGCGGTGAGCATGCTGTTGTTGCATGGATATAGCCATACTCTGCAGCTCTGCCTCATCATCGTCACCATCATCATCATCATCAACGTCTTCATCGTCAACATCGCTTCCTT
>JABMCL010003715.1:630000-647500 GCA_018857735.1 Alviniconcha marisindica | reverse complement strand
CAATCAAAAACGTCCGGGGGAGGAGGGGAGGGGTGAGTGTATCTTGGGGTGGGGGGGGGGGGGGGGGGGGTCATGTATCGTGGTTACATTTCACCGCTAAGTTGCACGGCTACTCATCTCAACACTCGTCACTCCTTGTTCTCTTGTCTTCAGTTCCAAATATTAATGTGGTTTCCTTCAGGCTGTAATAGCACCTGTTTCACGAAGCGTTTGCATGGTTCAAAACATAACATCGCCAATCGGAATGTGAGTGTGCACGACTAGCTTACATGGGTTGGGAGGAGATGGGGGAGTCTTTTTGTGTGATTCTGAAACCGATCGATTGTAGCGTTCTCAGTTGAACCAGCAAGCCAGTGACCAGGCAGGGAGGCTAAGGGTATGTTGCAAGCCAGGGTACTGTAGGTCACTGGCCTGCATGACAATCGCGTTACGTGCATTGGTAATGGTGGTGACTGACGAACAAGCGTGTCTGCCTCTGTACCGTGACCTGTGCTGTGGATGGATCTTGATGAACTCGTCTCGGTCCGCCTGAAAGCAGATTAGTACGCAAACATGAACACCAGTTTTAATTCTAAAATTAAGTAGATATTTTTCCATATACGTTTGGTTAATTTAAAAAATAAAAATAAAAAAAATAAAAAAAATCCAGCTACGGTTTCTTCGGTTTCTTCGGTTAGAACTTAGATGGATAATTTTTAACTATAGATATTTTTTCAGATACGGTTTGTTCGGTTTGTTTGTTTGGTGGTGGTTGGGGGGACCAAGGACTTTTCAGTTCTCTTGAACAAATTACACTCAGTGTGCGGATTCGTCATGTAGCGACTGTCTCGCGTGCGCGTAAACAGAGCGCAATACAAGCGTTAGTCACGTTAACGATTCCATGTCCACCTTTCGATGTGGAAATTGTTCAGATCTGTGCGTTACGAAATTGTTACTAACGTCTTCGTTGTCCATAACAAATGTTTTCAATGGCTTTATATATATATATATATATATATATATATATATATATATATATATATATATATATAAAGTAAGCCGAAAGATGGGGTTCCTAAGATTCAGATTTGACTTTCAGGTTGATAAAATGCTTAAGTACTGTCGCTCAGTCGTCTCCAAGACTCCAAATCTTAACTTAATTTTTCGACAGCATCACATCTATCACCTAGGTTTTCCGTCACATCTCTATTGTTTAGAAACAAACACAAATCGAATAAGTAGCGATGTACAGAAACAAGTATCACAGTAGTAGTAAATGCATTTCAACGTCCCATCAACGAAAAAATAAGATATTTATGTAAAAATAATAATACATAACAAAGGGACGTATGTTTCTTAGCAAGATTCGATC
This sequence comes from Alviniconcha marisindica, assembly GCA_018857735.1. Classification (NCBI taxonomy): domain Eukaryota; kingdom Metazoa; phylum Mollusca; class Gastropoda; family Provannidae; genus Alviniconcha; species Alviniconcha marisindica. Next base: position 646,149 of record JABMCL010003715.1, on the reverse strand, counting down.
TACTCTGAAAACAGGGCACAGTAACAAAACCTAAAAACGAAAGAATGATTCAAAATACAGGGAATCAAATAACCAATAAACTTCCCCAAAAAATCGAATAAAATGAAACGACCTGAAAGACCGACAGCTAAGCTTTGTATAATTCCATTTTATGTTATCTTGCTAGTTAGTTCTTGGATTTAATCGCCCTGGCAACCGCACAGGGTCATCTCAGAACGACGATTAAGTTGCTAAAAAAGACCTAAGATATAATGCTTCTGGAGAGAGAGACAGAGACAGAGACAGAGAACTCGCCGGAAAACGTTAATACTCAAGGATAGTAGCGTTAGATCCATTTGACCTATCTGACAGTCAATGGAGAGAGAGAGAGACAGACAGACACAGAGACAGACACTGAGAGACAGAGACACAGAGAGACAGAGACAGAGAACTCGCCGAAAGACCTTAATACTCGAGGATAGTACTTAGTAGCGGTAGGTCCATTTGGACCTATCTAGCAGCCAGTCAAGAGATAGACAGACAGACAGACAGACGGACGGACAGACAGACAGACAGAGTGGGGGAGAGAGAAAGAAAACAGAAAAAAAGAGCACACCTCACCTTTGACAAAGGAAGACACTTCAGCCAGTCAGATAGAGAGAGAGAGAGACAAACAGAGAGAGAGAGAGACAGACAGAGAGAGAGAGAGACAGACAGACAGACAGACAGAGACAGAGAAACAGAGAGGGAGGGGGGAGGGAGAACAGGAAAAAAGAGCACACCTCTGACAAAGGAAGACACTTCAGCCAGTCAGAGAGAGAGACAAATAGAGAGAGACAGAGAGACAGACAGACAGACAGACAGAGACAGAGAAACAGAGAGAGGGAGGGGGGAAGGAGAACAGGAAAAAAAGAGCACACTTCACCTTTGACAAAGGAAGACACTTCAGCCAGTCAGAGAGAGAGAGAGAGAGAAACACAGAGAGAGAGAGACACACACACACACAGAGACAGACAGACAGAGACAGAGAAACAGAGAGAGGGGGAGGGTTGGGGGGGGGGGGGGGGAGGAGGAGGGAGAACAGGGAAAAAGAGCACACCTCACCTCTGACACAGGAAGACCGTTCAGCCAGTTAAGTTATTGTATCCCCCAACCACCGCAGTCACCGCCGGTCTTGTGAGCGTCCTCATCCCCGGGGGGCACTGTGACGAGCCACCGAGACAGCGCCCTCTTGCCCCACCCCCCGGGCAGCACCTGGAACAGCAGGAGGGTGACGAGGCTGTGCAGGGGCATCCTCCTCAGGTACAGCTCGTCGCCCATGCGTCGCAGGGAATGGGCCATCTTCCTCGTCCCCGAGGACGTCCCCCTTCCCCTTCTCCCCGGGGAAGCGAGGCGGCAGACTCGCAGAGCGTGACCGCCGCAGCAAACCGGAAGTCGTGGGGACTCTTCACGTTCAGAGCTCCTGCTGCTACAGCTGCGGCGGTGGTGGTGGTGGTGGTTGTGGTGGAGGCACAGAGAACAAGACTCGGCCTGTAGAAGATCGACTTGTGTAGGGACGTTCAAGCGGTTCGTGGTGGACATGGTGTCGGGAGCTGGGAGTGACGACGGTTCCATCGCTGTTGCGGACGTGGCGGTTGATAAGGGTTGAAAAGTGTTGGCTGTGGCGCCGCAGAGTCCGAACGTCATGAGGCTCGTTGTGGTGATGGTCTGCATGCTGGTCTGGCTTTCTTTCTTCTTCTTCTTTTTTTCCTTTCTTCTTCTTTTTTAAACCACCGATCGAACTTTACCTGTAGTTTCTGTAATTCTTTGTAGTGATTGGTTGTGGGGTGGCTGGTGCGGCTGAGAAAAACAAAACGTGAGTTTTTTCTTTTTAGCTTGGCTGCAAAAAGCGGCAGATGCGTCAGTAGATGGTCCCTTTTGGAGCAGACAGAAACCTCATTTCTTCTCAGTTTTTTTTTTTTTTTTTTACGTGATGTTGGTCACCGTGGTTTATGTTGTCTGTACCAGTCTGTCGATCACTTTTCGAAGACGAAACGCCGGTTTCGGAAATGTGGGCTGACGATCAGACAGTAGACGACAAAAAATCAGGTAGAAACTTGCTGGCAGGAAATATGTGCATCTCTCTCTCTCTCTCTCTCTCTCTCTCTCTCTCTCTTTCTCTCACTCTCTCTAAGAGAACGAGAGTCACAACTGGCCTGCATACGCGTGCAACTCGACTTATATCCCTCTGCACTCTCGCGCAGCGCTCGAGCAGTTCGTGATCGCTGGTTGGCCAGTCCGTGACCCAGTTCCAGCCGTGGCCCGAAAGTAGGTCAGTGGAGGTGCGCAGCACGCTGGACTAGGCTGTGAGTGGTCATCGGTGGGACTGAGGAACCTTGCAAGTTGATTAGCGCTGGGTTGTTACTGTTACACTCAGTAACACTGCTATAGATTAAGCGTGCACGTGTGTGTGTGTGTGTGTGTGGTGTGTGTGGTGTGTGTGTGTGTGTGTGTGTGTGTGCAGTATATACGCATGTGGCCTAGAATCGAAAATGATAATAATACATCGGCGAGGTAGCCCCCCCCCCCCGCCCCCCCACCACCACCACTTCCCCACTCCTACCACCCTCTCTCCCTGGCGCACGCCCCCGCCAAAAAAAAAAAATGTGATCATTTGATATATCTTACAGAGAACAATTATGGGTCACACAAATGAGGGCGCGTACACTCACATCACACCCGTTCCCGCGTGCGTACACACACAAACGCATCATGGATACACACACTTACGCGCGCGCACTCACACACACACACACACACACACACACACACACACACACACACACACGCGCGCGCACGCACGCACGCACACACTCGCGCGCGCACACACACACACACCCACACACACACACACACACACACACACACACACACACACATACACACACACACACACGTACGTCCTCGATATGCATGGACCTATAAGTGTTTCAAATTAAAATGCAAAATAAAAACCCCAAAACGGACGATATTCCATCAAAAATTCTAACGGAAGGCAGAACCTCAATCTAGACACGCATACCCCACGTGCGAGGAAGAAGAGGGGGGGGGGGGGGAGGTTACAGGTATAATTATAAATTTATATACCCTCGTCAATCGAGGGGGAGAAAAAAATCTGAAGCAGATTCCCTAAAATATAACCAAAGTATGGTATGGTGGAGCAGACTGTCTTCAATATGCAGATATCAAACAAATGGAACTGACAAAGAACCAAAGCGATGGGTATGGTGGAGCACACTGTCTTCAATATGCAGATATCAAACAAATGTAACTGACAAAGACCCAAGCAGTAGTTCAACCAATAACCCCACCAACCAGCGTTATATTACTTTTTCTTTCTTTCTTTCTTTTTAAAATCGACTTCTTTCATGTTGAACGGTCGGGGATGACGGAACAAACTTCTCACTCACACGACTGACCTACATTAGGTTTGGAGGTTGGGTTGGGTGGGGTGGGGTGGGGTGTGGGTGGGGGGTAGGTGGGGAGGGGGCAGGAAACTCCAGACGGACACTTCGTAGTTTAGGGAGGTCATCCGGGGTGAAGACGGTTCTGGCACGGGTTAGTCATGCAACACTTGCAGCACAGACAGCGAGACGGCACAATGCCGCTGGCGAATCAGTCAAGCGTGGCGCGTGTTTGGTCAGTGACGGCAGGTGTTTCCGGTCCGCTGTTTCACTCGTCGTTCGCTGACGGTTCAATTGAAAGAAAAAGACGTTTGTTGGAGGGACCATACTTGTAATCTCCCCACCCCCCACCCCCCGCCCCCCATTCCCCCGCCCCCCTTTCCCCCGCCCTCCCCGATAGTTCTTGGCTCCAGTAATGTGCCCGTACTGCCGCTCGTCATTGTATGCCTTTCAAAACTAAAATTCGGTCCGACCGGATTAAAAACATAGAAAATGTGCAAATAGTTTCATCTGTAGGTTTCATATATATATATATATATATATATATATAGAGAGAGAGAGAGAGAGAGAGAGAGAGAGAGAGAGAGAGAGAGAGAGAGAACTCGAACTCGTCAGTAAACTTTATTTTACAAGGATTGTAGTTTAGGTTCAGAGAGAGAGAGAGTAGGAGTACTTTTTTCTTCTTCAAAATTGAAGTCCTCAGGCTCTTCACCAATGAAGAACAGAAAAAGACTGGCTCGTGACGTGTTGGATACTTTCGCAAGACATGCCAACCTTGTTTATGACGTCACTGGTACAGACAAAATGGCAGCACTCACAGTCGTGCTTTCGCGTCTTTCAAACGTCAAAATGTATCAAACGAGACGAGAAATGCCGAGTTAGTGAAAAATTGCTGTATGTGTGTTGTATGTTTTATTTCAATCCTACCCATAGGGCCAGTGACATCTCTTCGGTTCGATTCCCCATTAGAGAATGTGGGTGGGTGGGGGGGGGGGGGGGGGGGGGGGGGGGGGGGGTTGGTGAAATGAGCATATCCTTGTGTCGTTGTAAGCGCTTCGGGCTCTTACGAGATGGGGTGCCATAAATAATCGTAGTAGTAGTAGTAGTAGTGTAGTAAAGATGTAGTGTGTCGTGCAACAGGAGACCCGTTATTCAGCCAGAGTCCCGCTAAACGCCACCGGCAAAACCGTTTTAAACATCTGGCTAAGCAGTAAGACGTTAGACTGATAAGCAGGTGGACTTCGGTTCGACTCCGCTTCAGCTCTCGTTTTGCTTGAAAAGTTGTGGTCTGTGGACACCGTCTTGTGGCTTTGTCCCTCACAGTTAATGAAACATTAAAATGGCTCTCATCGCTGCCCATCTCAATGCAGGGGTCATTCTGGTGGTGACCCTCCTGCCCTGGGATGTTGGTCCCGCCAGTACCTCTGCGGAGACAGCTCGGCGTTAAACCAGTTTAACCAACCATCAGTTTTTAAAAAATAGAAACAAAATCAAAGGAGTATAAAAATGATAAAACTAAATTCGTAAGTTTTTATTCTATTTTGAACTCTTGGACTCTTCCAGTTTCTCAGTTTTGAGAAGGTTAGCTTCTTCAAAACATATACTGGCAATTTACAAAAATGGAGCCGAAGGAATTGTGCAGTGTTATGATAGTCCAAGTAAACTTTTGTGACTGACTTGAAGTGCATTTTTAAAATGATTTGTGGGTCAAATGGGGCGGTGAGCAGTTTACGTATGGTGGAGTAGACTGTCTCTAACGTGCAGATATCAAACAAATGGAACTGATAAAGGGAGATGACCCACTGGGAGGTGGGGGGGGGGGGGGGGGGGGGGGGGTCCATTATGATCTCGTGGTGATCCTCCTGCCAACTTTGCCCCCATTTTGTTAGACTGGAGTTTGGAGTGGGTCACATTATATTGTTTTGATTATATGGTGGTCTAGTTTGTTGCCTACGTAGATCATCCCCCCCCCTCTCTCTCTCTCTCTCTCGCTGACTGGGCGTTAAAAAAAATAATCCCTCCATCAGCCTCTTCTTACCACTCTCTCTCCACTCTGCCCCACCCCACCCCCACCCCACCCCCCGCCCACTCTCTCTCTCACTTGTACGTTGCCATATTTGTACATGCTCGACACGCGCTGTACCATTTTCGTCAGAGCGAAAGGTAAACGTTTGCGTTAATGTAAAGATTGATTTTGGTTTTACGTGTGTGCGTGTGTGCGTGCGTGCGTGCGTGCGTGTGTGCGTGCGTGCGTGGCGTGGTGGTCGTGCGTGGTGTGTGTGTGTGTGTGTGTGTGTGTGTGTGTGTGTGTGTGTGTGTGTGACGCGGCCTGCGATGGCAGTTCGATGACTGGTGACCGATCGAGTTCAGCCGACAGGCGAATCGACTGCAACTCACTGAGCCCATTGTGATGAAGCTGAATACGACCAAAATGCAGGTGCTCGACCTTTCTTTAAATTAAAGGGGAACCAACCCAAAGACGTATCACGGGCCCAAGCTGTTGTTGTTGATGAAGTGTTGCTTTACGTTCACAGAAACCGTAGGCTTATTAGGGACGGGAGCCCAGGATGTCCACCTCGACTTTCACACAGCTCCTGAGCTCTTGGGCCCAAGCTGTATGATTGTTGTGTTTTTAATGTATACACACAGCAGTTTTCGTTCGATTTCTCGCCGGGTCCTGGTTTTTACAAACTGACGTTTGAAAGTTGTGAAAATCTGACCATGAGTGCTACCATCTTGTACCCAGCAGCCTGTAGAAGTGACGTCATAAATAAGGCCGGCGTGTGTATCAACAGTATTAATTACGTCACAAGCCAACTTTTTTCGACTCTTCATTAGTAAAGCCGAGTAAACCAACACTTCTGAGGAGTTTAAATTCGAAGCTAAACAAAAAACAACAACAACAAAACAAAACAAAACAAAAAAACTTTTTGTGTGTGCAAATGTTGACAGAACAACCAAACGAGGCGTGCGGGTGGAAATATTTGCACATTTTGTACGTTCTCAGGCTATCCTAATAAGGCATCTTCGGTTCGTTTTCCCTTTAAACTAATTTTGACCCAGACAAACGGGAGATAAGGGCGCCGAGGAGATCACGAGACAACTGGGAAAAACATTGCTAGGGAGGTCGTGTCATCAATTCAGCGGTGACTGTTTGCACGTTGCAGATACAGTCTGTTCTATCACACTATTTTCTAGGCTGCTTACAGCACACACTGCCCTACATTATATTATGCGATTTTGAAATGAGTGTTTTTTAGCTTTCTCTACAGAAGAGTGAGGGGCGCTTTTTCCAAATTGTTTGGCACAACTGATGTTCCCCGTTCGATCTCAAATATTTAAGTTGTAAAACAACAACAGCAGCAAGAAGAAGAAGAACATCGCATACACCAGGTAGGACCATTCAGACTTGTTCTCGAGGCTGATAACGCGACCCGCACGAAGAATCAATTAAAAAACTATAAGCTTCACAAAACATGCTCAAACGGTTCCAGCTAAACATCTCAGATTAAAGATTTTGTTTCAAACTGACTGACGACTGGACAAGCAAGACTTAAGCGCCATTTGTTCGCAAGATCCAGTACTTGTGACTCTTCGGTGTACCACTGCGCTATATCATCTAACGGTCTCTAATATGTCAGCCCGGTATCTGAAGACAATAAGCCCCACATCATCATCATACTCCCAGCAGGACTGTCAGACCCACCGGGATCTGAGAGCAGAAACCTGGCCTGCTGACACAGCGGTGAGGGAGAAGCTGTACGGCCCTGTGGAGAACCTCCAGTGTACAGCGGTATACGGCCCAGCTACCGGACTTCCTGTCCCAGCTACCGGACTTCCTGTCTCAGCTACCAGAGTTCCTGTCTCAGCTAGCGGACTTCCTGTCTGAGCTACCAGAGTTCCTGTCTCAGCTAGCGGACTTCCTGTCTGAGCTACCAGAGTTCCTGTCTAAGCTACCGGACTTCCTGTCTGAGCTACCAGAGTTCCTGTCTAAGCTACCGGACTTCCTGTCTGCATGAGCTACCGGACTTCCTGTCTAAGCTACCGGACTTCCTGTCTGCATGAGCTACCGGAGTTCCTGTCTAAGCTACCGGACTTCCTGTCTGCATGAGCTACCAGAGTTCCTGTCTAAGCTACCGGACATTCTGTATGAGCGAACGACGAAGAGAGAGAAAAAAACTGCTCTGCTGATTCTATGTGGATTTTTTTTTTTTTTAATGTTAATAGAGTCAAATGTCCTAACGCCTACCGCAGCTTCTTCTTCTTCTTTTGCCCTTGGACGACACCGCGAGCACGCTCCTCTCGTGCCGAACATCAAACGGGACGACGGTGTGCAAACGGGCGAGCTAAGACACTTGGCGGTGTTCTGTGCATCCAGTCCATCTAATCGTCAATCACGACGCTCATTTGATGTGAACTTGGTATAAGATCAACGGATTTCTTTAAATTGCAATCATTAATTTAACGTTTTCGTTTGGATTTTTTTGACCTATTAAACCAAATATGTTTGAGAAAGCTACAGTTCCTTTAATAAGATACATTTAGCAAAAAGAAACAAACATTTTAAGCTAACACACAAAATTGATATTGCCTCCAGATAGCGGCTTTTGTTGCTTAAGGGCGCACTTGCCAAAAGGTGATTATAGTTTATCACTCGGTTTCGAGTTTGTTCCTGACCACGGATGATTTTTGGACCAGAGGTATTTATATCTCTTTGGGGTCAAATATCGGGTGAAGACAGGCAGAAAGACAAACAGACAGAAAGATAAATACATGAAAGGTATCAAACGTGTAAAACAAGAGGACCATAACAAGCTAGCGTTCTGTAGAGTCTCTATCTTCATACAAACATCAAATTATGGCCAAGGCGAAATTTTCAAACCGAAGACTGCCGAAGACTAAACATTTCTCACGTTCAGTGAAAGATGACGTTGATCACCATGACCTTGTCCGGGTGGTGGGGTAAATGGTTCCGCATGAGATACAAAGGTAGAGCGACGTTTGGAATCGTAGGTTCTTGTTCTTGAAGGCTCGTGCACGCGCTTGCAGAGCTGTAATGTAATGTAAAAGAGTATTTGTAAAGAGCTGTAATGTAAAAGGCTATTTGTAAAAAGCTGTAATGTAATGTAAAACAGCAGTTGTAAAGAGTTGTAATGTAATGTAAAAGAGCAGTTGTAAAGAGCTGTAATGCAGTGTAAAAGAGTATTTGTAAGGAGCTGTAATGCAATGTAAAAGAGTATTTGTAAAGGTCTGTAATGTAGTGTAAAAGAGTATATGTAAAGAGCTGTAATGTAATGTAAAAGAGTATTTGTAAGGCGCGTACACCTAACGTGAGCCCGAAGCTGTTGGGCAGACTGCTAGGTCTGCACTCGGGTCATGGTGCAGGTGGAACCTAGACGTGTTGTTTCGTTTTCGCTACAAGACCCAAACGCATAAAAGGTTCAAACGAACGCTATTTATTAGGACAAAACACAACAAGCGAATTTTCGGGGTAATTCCCTTTATCAAGCTACAAAGCGACACTTAAACAACAGTTAAACGGTGAAAAATGATGAAAAATGAGATTTGGAGCTAAGCCACTTATCTGTTTTTGGTTGAGCTATGCTGTTTTCGTGTCCAGTGCTTAGAAGAATGATTTAGAACGCTAGCAGTCATTCTTGTTTCAGATTTCCGTTTTCACGGGTAGGTAGTGTTGCTTAATGTCCTCGGATGTCAGTTGACATATTAGGGACAAACTGAGACCAGTGCCGAAGCATGGTTCAATATTGCTTTACGTCCACGGAAACCAGAAGGCTCGTTAGGACGGACAGTCCAGGACGGCCACCTCGACTCTCACACAGCTCCTGAACTATGCCGTTTTCACGACAGTCCATCGTCTCTTTAACTGTCTTTCTTCGGTCTCTGCACGGCACGGCCGAGAATACCTTCCGCTCTCACCCAGGTAGTCTTCGAGTAGCCGATAGCGTACTGTATTGTGGTCTCGTTGCGTCGGCTCCCACACAATCCAAACATGTCCAGGGTCAAAGATTAGGGGTCTGGGTGCAAATCGTGCCTAGGGTGAAACAGATGACAACCGCTGGTAAAAATTATCAGTTAAAAGTACTGTTTCTGTCCGAGCGATTCCTCCTATATCTGTCTGAGTGAATCGTCCTGTTTACGATTGGCGAGGTCAGGTTTGTTTAAATCGCCGGGGCTGTTCGCGAAAGTGGGTTGTCAGTGTCCATTGCCTCTCGCATTGCGCGTTTCCAAAATGGTGCGTCCAGGTCGAGTCTGGTTGGCCTAAAATTAATTTGGTGCAGTAGGTCAAAGACAGAATCGTTCGGCCAAAAAGCAGTGTTTCACGGCGAGCATTTCTTGCACTGTTCACACTTGTCTGATTCGATGTATTGACAAATACATTTCCTAATCTTCGGAGATCATAGCTATGAGATCAAATGAAGTTGAATGGACTGGGAAGTGTACAATTCAAAAGTGTTATTTTATTTTTCTTCCCATTCTTGATATATGCAGCTCGGATGTCGGTTCAATTTTTTAATGTATTTATTTATCAGTTACTCTTTGACCCCATTTTTGTTCCTGTTGTTGTAACATAACTTTGTCGTTATGTGTTTGGCGTGAATGCCAGTGTGAGTTAGTGTACTTGGCACCATGAAAAATATTCCATATGCAATGACTTTGACACTTGACAATACAGATGTATTGGATTGGATTGATTTTAAACATAATTACTGTGGGGACCAATAACCTGCAACTAATCTCTTTCTCTCGCCGAAATTTCAGCACCAGATTTGTAAAACTTTCGTACGTTGAGTACAGTCAGTTATGGCATTCACTACACCATCAAACCATTTATAGCAAAATCCAAACAAATAAAAGGTTCAAAAGAAAGCTATTTATTAGAACAAAACATGCGAATTTTCGGGGTAATCACTTTTATCAGGCTACACAACGACACTTAAACAGCAATTAAACAATTAGAACGCTAGCAGTCATTCTTGTTTCATTTTTTTCTTCTCCATTTCTAGCAAACATTGTGATCGTTACACCACCAACACTTTTGCCCCATTTGAAATCTTTCCAGTCCTTAACACTGGGATAGGCTAATGGCATAACCCGTTCGTAGACGGAGCTTAGTATTGTACTTTGTGCATGTACATTCAACAACAAAAAGATTATTTTTTAAGCAAACAGCAAGAGCACAAAAGGTTTCTGACCGTTGCGATATACAGTAAACATCACCGAGTTATATATTTACCTACATGCGCGTGCATTGATCATTGACGTGCTTCCGGCCAAACTTCGGTAAAACGAGTAATCAGTCCGAGGTTGGGTTTCTTCACCACAAAAGCATCTGAGAGAGAGGAAAGGGGAAAAAAATAAGCGACCGAATTTGATGATGGTAACTGGTTGGTGGTTGGTGGCGGTGTGTGTGTGTGTGTGTGTGTGTGTGTGTGTGTGTGTGTGTGTGTGTGTGTGTGTGTTGGTGTGTGTGTGTGCGCTTTTTTCATTTCATAAACGGAAGCTTAGACCATACTGAAGAGTGGACAAACTGTTGGAGGCCATTATTCCTTCTTGTTCGTGTTGTAAAGCACTGAACTCATAATTTCCATGTGTACATTCACAACCTAACTATGCCTCACTATACACACGTGTTGAGGTGGTAGGTCGGTAGTAGATGCTTGGTGTGTGAGCAATGACCCACCACCCCCTCACCCCCGCCCCAAAGACCGCGTGAAACGGTTTCTTTGTTTCTTTCTTTGACGTTGTGGTGCTGTCGACGTTGTGGTGCTGTCATTTTATATCTATATATAAAAGTCTTTTTTAATCGGTTCTTTGATGACTATCGTTTGCTACTGTCTACCTGTTCGTTCACATTTCAGGTACATATTCTGCTATTATAGTAACAACTGTGGAGACGCTGTCAGCTTAAAATGACACCGACTTTAATTGTCAAAACCTGTGTAGTTTACAACTAAACATTATTCTCAGAACGAAAAGGGAGGCGAGAGGAGGCCAGGGAGAATGGTACTAGTGAAACAGTTTGGAAAGGAACTGGGTCATGACTGGATAATATTTAGGTCTCCAATGGAGAGAGAGGGGGGGGGGGGGGAACGAAAAAGAAAAACGTCACACACTGTAGCCTGCGATGTGTTTGAAATTGGTCAACAAAATGAATGCAACGGGGTACAGTGATCGAAGGATTGTAACAAAAGCCGAACAGAAAAAAACAGAGCAAGCAGAGCTGTGTCAAGCGCGGCTGAGTGTGTACATGTATGTCTATACATACATAACTCCAACGTGCACCCCACGTACTGCACACGTTTTATCGATCAACGAATCAATTACGCCGACACAAAGCGAGCGCCCGTAACACGTCATGTTAAACAAGAGCACTGCTGCCAAAGTTTGCCAACACTTGGCGCGGTTCGACTGAGGACTGGGTGAGCTGATCAAAAGAAGGTGTGAAGGTAATTACCACCCTTGCGCAAATGGCGGCACTTGGTTTGACACCAAGAGTGCTTGATCCTTTGTGGCGTGTTTTTGTCGGGTCTGCAGAATAATGTCACAATCTGACACGGTTCCGAGTTATTAAATGGAACCTGCTCCTTCAGTTCTTTCCGTCCTCCCTTCTTCTTTCTTTCTTTCTTTCTTTTTATTTCAGTTCTTTCTTTCTTTTTAGTATCAGTCAACTATCAACTTAGTCAGCCACTGATTCGTCAACCAAATAGCGAGTCATCGTCAGTGGACTTCAAGTTGCCCTATCATGTAAAAAAAAAAGTCTTTGCCTTAGGGGTGAGGGAGTGGAATGCGGAGGGGGGTGGAGGTGAGCGGCTGGAAGTGGGGAAGGGTGTGTGTGTGTGTGTGTGTGTGTGTGTGTGTGTGTGGTGCGTGCGTGCGTGCGTGCGTGCGTGCGCGCGCGCGTGCGTGCGTGTGTGTGTGTACGTGCGTGCGTGCGTGCGTGCGTGCGTGGTGTGTGTGTGTGTGTGTGTGTGTGTGTGTGTGTGTGTGTGTGTGTGTGTGTGTGTGTGAGTGTGTGTGTTTAATGTTAAAGTGTTCTTACATGTATGCATAGTACTTGTTCATTGTACTGATTTTATTTATTTTTTGGACTTTTTTTTTTTTTTTTTTAATGTTTCTCTGCGCCTCTAGCTCATTATTATTTCACGGGGTATATTTACGCTATAGAAGAGCTATTATAATTATCAGTATTACATCTCTTTTCTGCCAGGGTGCCTAGATAGACAGTGCTACCACAAGATTACAAATCCACGAGTTCAATGTTGCTTTGCGTCCACATAGACCATACCGAGACTATTAGGGGGAGGGGGGGAGGTGGGGGGGGGGGTGACCCAGGACGTCCACCTTGACTTTCACACAGTTTCTGAGCTCTCTCTTACCATTCGAGTTCGAGTTCATTGTTGCTTTACGTCCACGGAGACCGTACGGACTATTAGGGAGGGAGGGAGGAGGGGCGGGGAGCCCAGGACGTCCACCTCGTCTTTCACACAGTTCCTGGGCGCTGACTCTCTTCGTATGCAAGTTCGAGTTCACTGTTGCTTTACGTCCACGGAGACCGTACGGACTATTAGGAAGGGGGGTGGGCCGGCGGGGGGAGGACGGCCACCTCGTCTTTCACACATCTCCTCAGCTCTGACATCTCAGTCGTATATCTGTTTCTATGGAGATAAACTATTCTGTCTGTCTGACGTCTTGAGCTTTGTGGCAGAAGCGATGGAATTACGTGGACTTATTGGCAGCGGTTACGGCCACTGACTGCGCGTGATGTAACGAGTCGTGCCGCCGCGGGACGGACGATCAGACTGGATCTCTCTCTCTCTCTCTCTCTCTCTCTCTCTCTCTCTCTCTCTCTCTCTCTCTCTCTCTCTCTCTCTCTCTCTCGTGTCTGTCTCTCTCTCTCTCCTTGTCTCTGTCTCGGTCGGTCGGTCGCTCTCTCTCTCTCTCTCTCTCTCTCTCTCTCTCTCTCTCTCTCTCTCCCCCCCCCCCCCCCCCCTTTCTCTCTCAGTGAATCAGCAGTCTGTCTTTTTACTTGGTCACTGGGTCAGCTGAGGTCACGCTGTTCATTTGCATAGAGCACTCCACCACCGCTTTTTTTTCTGTATTAGTCTATAGGCTATCGCCGCTGGCTCCGGTCCCGCGGTCTGGCACTTGGACTTATTTGCCAGGAACTAAATCCAGCGCGCTAGGTAAGCTATAAGCTGCACGGGGGCATGATGGATTGACACCTGCGTGGGGATTTTTGTTTGTGTGTGTGTGTGTGTTGGGAGAGGGGTGTGTGTGTGTGTGTGGGTGGGTGTGGGTGTGTGTCCGTCGTGTTTGTGTGTGGATGGAACGACATTAAGTGTGTGTGTGTGTGTGTGTGTGTGTGTGTGTGTGTGTGTGTGTGTGTGTGTGTGTGTGTGTGTGTCTGTCTGTGTGTATGCGTGCGTGTGTGTGTGTGTGTGTGTGGGGGGGGGTGTTTGTTTTGTTTGTGTGCGTGCGTGCATATGTGCGTGCGTGCGTGCGTGCGTGCGTGCGTGTGTGTGTGTGTGTGTGTGTGTGTGTGTGTGTGTGTGTGTGTGTGTGTGTCTGTCTGTCTGTCTGTCTGTCTGTCTGGGTCTGTGTCTGGGTCTGTGTGTGTTTTCGGAATTAGTTATTCAAACAGCTCGAATGCCACCTACCCCAGTTTCACTTACACTTACAGGCGGCATCAACAACCTCAAGCTGATCTCAGCAGGTTGCTTTTATCTGGGACCCAGTCCGTGGATGTAGGTGGCCGTAGGGCCGTGACATGCTTTTGCTGGTTGTGCCGGTGCACGCAGAAGAGTGACTATAGTTGGTTTAAGCAAAATTTATTTCATGTATAACAATACATTGACGACGCAACAGTTGGGCCGTGCAACAAGTGACTATAGTTGTTGCTTTTTTGTGGGTTTTGTTGTTGTTGATGTTGGGTTTTTTGTGTGTGTGTGTGTGTGTTTGTGTTGTTGTTTTTTTGGTGTGTGTGTGTGTGTGTGTGTGTGTGTGTGTGTGTGTGTGTGTGTGTGTGTGTGTGTGTTGTGTTGTTGTGTTGTGTGTTGTGGTGTTGGTGTGGGGGGGGGGGGTTGTTTGCTTGGGATTTTATTTTATTTTATTGTTTGTTTTTCTTCAGTGCTCTCTGTCTCTGTCTGTCTGTCTGTCTCTCTCTCTCTCTCTCTCTCTCTGGTCCTTGGTCAGGAGTTTATTTCTATCGGAATATAAAGGGAGATGCACGTTTCAGACAAAGTTGTGCTACAAGGGGGGTCAGTGGGGGCGGGGTGGCCGGGGTGGCCGGGGTGTCTCATCAGGGTGGTCGTGGATCAGGGGTCCCAGACATCATTGTGCACACTTCGAAACTGGTACGTACCCCCTTCTTTCTCTTTTCCCACTCCTCCTCTCCACCAAACTGTTGTTATATAGGAGGCTCTTGTACAAAGAACCGACACCGACCCGATCCCTCTCTGAGTGAGTGAGAACTACCTTTCCGCCTCTCAAAGACTGCGCAGAAAGAGTGAGAGACAGACGGACAGACAGAAAGACAGAGAGAGAGAGAGACAGAGAAGAGAGACAGACACACAGGCAGACACACAGACAGAGACACAGAGAGAAAGAGCCGTCTCTTTTTTTTTCTTTTTTTTTTGCTTAAACCGTAATGTCCTCACAGGATTGGCCCAGAGCACACAAGCTTTGTCCGGCTGGTACCAGTCTTCTAGTCACGCGACAGGTAACAAGAGCTGTTGGACAGGTAATCTGACCACAGTCACACCCGTAACAACCCTGTCGGCGTTAAACACCAGGTGTCAACACGCGCGCATGCAAGAAGCAGGCAAACGGCAAACAACAATATTATTATTCTTGGGGCTTACCTCCCTTCTTGTCGGCCACACTGACACTGGCGTATAGTCAGCGCCGGTCGCTGATTGGCTCCTTGCCTCGCACGCTTGACCTACTGCCCTAGATCGGCGCGGAGCCAGCAGGGCGTCGGGTCCAGAAGCAGATGGGGTAACTCGGGTGAAAGCCCTGAGAAGCCAGGTGTCAAAAAATCAGATAGTGAACATTTCGGAAGACCTCTGGGACAGCCCAGGCAACTCAGTTTTGTTATCATTATGAAACTGAATAGCAGTCCGCGATGACTGGCAGTGTCATTTGAAATCGTTAACTGACCCAGATTTCCCCGTCAAAACAAGGTGCTGAATTATGCACGTGTTGACGAGAGAAAGAAACCTAGACGGGCAGTGTGAAGAAACGGAGGAACCCTGGTCCAAGCGTCTGACCCCTACTGACACCATAGCAATAACCATCACCATACGCGCATACAGAAGCTATAGCCGCACGCGTTGGTCGAAGAGCTCAGGAGCTGTGTGAAAGTCGAGGCGGCCGTCCGGCTGGTCTCCCCGCCGTCCCTAGTAGTCCGTACGGTCTCTGTGGCTGAACTGAACTGAACTATTGATCGATGGCCAAATTGGACAGAGACCTGAGAATCACTTTCGATTTTGTTTCATGCGTTTAGGTCAGTTAATAACGAAGCCACTCGACCAGTTCTTCCTTCTGACACCGCTGATAACCCGCTCAGTGATTGACAGGACTTTAAACTCCACCTAGTAGCTAACTGCGATGGAACAAGGAAAGTGTACTCACCAAAAGAAGACTGGACACGGACACAAAGCAGTTCAGTACTTCAAAACAAACTAACTGACTAACTGACTAACTG
>JABMCL010003715.1:527500-622500 GCA_018857735.1 Alviniconcha marisindica | reverse complement strand
TGAATAAAGTCTACCAAGCGGTATTTCGACGAACGTCAACGTTCGCCCTTGCCATCGCAACGGGGGCATTTTTCTTCGAACGAGCATTTGACTCGGGGTCAGAATGGATCTTTAGATACATGAACCAAGGCGTAAGTATAAAACACACACATCGTTGCTGAATAGTGTCATGCTTTGAATTTGACCTCTTGCTCGCACGTTTAACTTTGTCTTTGATCAAACAGTTTATTTTACAAAGTTATGTCCAGTATAAATTATGGTTCCACTTTTCGCTTAAATCAGTATTCGGGCCCATGATTTCATTGCCATTATGGTGAAACAGAGCAGGTGGTCACATCACCAGTTCATTTTTGTTGAGGGTATTGACACTAATGAGTAATGACAGTGACACAAGGTATAAATTCAACAGTAGCATACTTCAGACGTGTGAATTTGGCTGACCTGTCAGCCCGCAACTGAAACAAAGACGAAGACATACTCTGGCCAGATTGCTTAGGTTTTTGCCAGTGTTTTGCTGCTTTGGAACATTCACTATTATATATTTTTTATACAGTAGATCTCTATGTCTATGTGGGCTCTGTTTCATGCAAACAGTCATTTTATTGCACACATAGTTCTCAGTTTCTTTTCAAAACAAATTGTTCAGTCACCTTTCTTTTATAATTCAGGTCAGTAATACAGTGTGGGCCATGCTTGTTTCCATGTTTATTATTATTATATTAATTTACTAACTGTAGCAGACAAAGTCTCTGGAAAGGCTGCTTTGTCTGTGACAAATAATTTTATAATATAAGAAAGCCAAAGGTGAGTGAAGGCCGAAAGTCCACACAGGAAACAACAGCGACAGGTTTACTAATACTGTAATAGCATCTTGCAGAAATTATAACTTTTATATTTAACTTTTTGAGTCAAGCAACTGACCATGCAGTTACTCATTTCACAATCACAAACAGTTGAACAGGGGTTTGTGTGGTGAAGGCTACATAGTACTAGTAGTGCTGCAAAAGGCAATTCAACCATATGTTGTAAAACAGAGTGATACAGATATATATATAATAGTAATGTAACAAACAAACAAATAAGTACTGCCTTTTCATACTTTTGTGTGCTGTGACTGATGAAAATCACCTGCAGCTCAGAAGGGGAAGTCATTGTTAATCTTATGGCAGCATCTTGATGTAAAATCAGAGAACTCTGACTGAGACATTGTCATTGAGAGTATATTATATATATAGTGTTTTTGTTGTTGTTATTTTTACAATAACACTTTCGTCACTATAAAACTAAAAGATGGAAATAAAAATTTAAATTACTATAAAAAATGTTTTATCATATTGTGTGATTGCTGTTCCTGTGGTGTTTTTATTATGTGTTAATTTTTCTCTTGCCTTTTGTGTCAGTGAGTTTGGGTACACCAGAGAATAGCGCTATACAAAAGTTATCTATTATTATTATTTATGAAGTATTCACTGAAATTGTTGAACTCGAAGTAACTGTGTTTTTTTTAAAGTTTGTAGCTTTAGATATAATGTGAATCACTTGACTGAGGTTGTTCAGTAACCTGCATCTATAGTGTAGTTTTGTAGCAACTGGCATGCATAGCGTCCAACTCAGGATATGTGCAGGTCTCTTGTTGCTGTGGTATTGACCTAAATATGTATGTGCTCATGAGTCGGAATATGCTAGATTCACTGGTTGTAGTTTGTACATGTATCTGTGGTGGTCAACTGAGTTATATGGTAGTCTGACTTCAGTTCAGTACATATATAGTCATATTATGATGTGCTAGTATTTTAGTGGTAAGTATTAAGTAAATTTCTGCTTTGCTGCCCAACTTCCTGCCTACCAATTTAGACTTTCTTAAACTGAAAGAGAGGTGATATAATAAATTATCATTATTAACCCACTTAGCCCCAGACCAGCCGCTGCCCTTTCGCTATGAAATACCTTGCAAAGGGAAGTAACTGTGTCAAATGATCCCGGTACACAACTTTAAAAATCAATAATAAACACCAGACTAAAGTTTCAGCTCACTTCGTATTTGTCCCAGTTTGCGAATACAGTGTTCTTGTATATCCAACAGGTTTTGATTTTTTTCACTAAAAAATAAAAGCAGTAAAAAAAAGAAATCCCAAGTCAGAAATGTCTGCATCTGAATGTCGGGTTTTGGGGGCCTACGGGGTAACCGACTTTGCAAAATGTCCAGTTTGAATCTCCAAAGATGAAGCTCTGTGAGTTTGTTAGGGTGCCCACGGTAAGCGACTGAGCCAAATTTGCTGTTCAAATCTCAATGGATGAAGCTCCGACGCCATTGCTAACTGTAGGGCTTTTGTTTATTTTTGGCCATCTGTCACGTGTCCACCTCACAACTTTGAAAATTCACAGCGTCTCTCAAACTTCGCTGATAGCGGAAACGAGGCTACAAGTCTCACGAGAATCCAGTTCCTATTTGCATAAGCCGAGATGCTAGTATGGAGCATCTGCTAGCCGACCGCAACCGGGCGGTCTGGGGTTTCGCGGTAAGGAAAAAGAGCAGGCGGTGACGGGCGGTCTGGGGCCAAGTGGGTTAATACTCTACTGCCTATGAATGATTAATA
Organism: Alviniconcha marisindica; assembly: GCA_018857735.1. Taxonomy (NCBI): domain Eukaryota; kingdom Metazoa; phylum Mollusca; class Gastropoda; family Provannidae; genus Alviniconcha; species Alviniconcha marisindica. The sequence continues at coordinate 619,903 of JABMCL010003715.1, read as the reverse complement.
CAGCTGTAATATGTGAATATTAATTATTAATATTATGCAGTTGTACAAAATGTATCTTTCTAGTAACTGATTACTATTTTCATGGCTTATGTAGTGATGTACTGTTTTGTTTTGTGTTGACAGAAGCTGTATGAAGATGTAAAACACAAGTTTGCCCAAGTGGATGAGGAAGAATGACGACTAATGGCCTAGGATGGTAGAACTTTGTGTCCCCCATGGGACCTGGATTTTTCCTTGTCATCAACATTTTCGTCTGGATCGATCAACGGCATGATTCCACTACTGGACAGCGTGTGGTCTTACATCACCTAAAGTCTTGAGAGATGTCAGCTAAAGACCTGGACTTGATTTATGTTACACTTACAGTTACATTGTTACAAACAACAGATTTGGGGTTGTACATGTGTTGTCAGTGTTGAGTACATCACTGCATATGTATAGTGTACCTCAGATGTCTGAAAGTGGAACTGTAAATAAAGTAATCAGATCAAACTGACAGTACACAGAATGCATGGCATTGACAATGACACATTTATAAATTATACCAACTATAAACTGTGTGCTTATTTAACAAACTGGACTAGTGTAATTCAAACAAAAAGTCACTGACTTTGGACAAGTACAGACAGTTACTATCAAAAATGAAAAATGTCATGACCTGGAAGAAATGGTTTGGACAATTTTTTGCTGTTTGACATTCAGTGTTGTTGACAGACATAAAATCCAGCTCTTTTTTGACAGTATACAGATGAGTGTGAATGCATCACTGATGATTGTTCTCATTAGTTACACAGTGTAAGGAAAACATGGATGTTCTGTTGAATGGTTTACATAAAATGTGATAAACTTTGGTGTGTGTGTTTGTGTGAGAGAGAGAGAGAGAGAGCATCCTCATGAAGTTGAGTAAAAACATGTATTGTTCGCACAAAAAACAATAACAAAAACAAAAACAAAACCCATCAAATGTGCTCTTGATTTTATGTTAGATTTAGACAAGAACTAGAATTTGTACAAAGTACTTTTCTCAACACCAAAGGACCCATCATTCATGTGTGCCAGCTCTGCTTACTGCTTGTGGACAAACATCGAATTCAAAGACTCGTATGCAACAGGCAAGCTACGACATTTAACCATCACAGTAGGTCGTGGGCCATAATGGACCAACAGACACATGAAATTGCATTATCTCAGAACTACACTGTTGCTTTGAAATTTCAGATATATATATTCCTCTAGGGAATGATGGAACTGGAAATACACTCAGTCACCCAAATGCACAAACAGAAAGTCAAACAAACAAGATAACTTGTGAAAAGTACTAGTAAAGTACATGCAAACTTTATTTTCATTTGCTTGCGTGAAAGAATAAACAGAAATGCAGTCTGAACCGCACAGTACCAACATTGTGCGTCAAATCTGACAGGGTTGGGCCTGAAGCATGGGGAGGTGGAGAGGCAGAAGGAGGTAGTGGAATGGTAGGTGGGAGGGGAGGTAGAAGGGTAGAAAGAGGAGAGTGTGTAAAAAAGTAAGTAAGTTGGTGTTTTACACCCAGTCAACCGGTGCGGTTATATCAGGGCAAGAGTCTGTAGAAAGCAGGAGGTATATATATATATATATATATATACTGGGATATCAAACGTATGTCATAGTTCAGGAGCTGTGTGAGAGTCGAGGTGGCCATCCTGGGCTGTCCATCCTAACGAGCCTTCTGGTTTCCATGGACGTAAAGAATTATTGCACCATGCTTCGGCATTGGTCACAACTTGTCCCTAATATGTCAACTGACATCTGAGGACATTAAGCATCACTTCACCACCACCGAACGTATGTTCTGCTATTAATCACTCACAGTGACTGTCACCATGCACAAGCACACAGTTTCATGAATAATCATAGGCTCTAACCGAGAAGTTCTTTGACCCAAGATAGCAGCGGAAACTTCGTGAACTGAGAAACTGTGAGTAATCCTGATTCTGAAACTAGTAGTGAAAGTGAAACAGGGTTTCTTTCTCCATCCATCAGTCACAGAGAGACACTATAAGTATAGTATAACTGTTTTTAACTGAACTTGTGTTTTACTTGCCTAACACATCAGCGCTGTACTTACCCATTTTGTTAGGTCTATCCAGATGGTCATTGTTGTGCTTGAGTTAAAGTGCAAAGATAAAATGAAGAGCACAAAGCCGAAATCCTGCCGCCTTGATAGCGGCAGTCCTACAGAAATCCGTACAAAATGGACAACACATCCAGGATGGACTGGTCCAGAGACGACCATGCCGGACTTGTTGCCACAGTAGTAAGGCAAAAAATGATCTGTTTGACAGTCGGCAACAACAAGCAACTTGGACAATAGGTTGGATAGGCCTGAATGCTTCAGTTCACTGAAATCACTGGGCCGGCACAACTAGTAATATCATTTTCGGAATTTTTCATAGTTGTCTTTGGACAATTCCGGCAGCTAGTCGGACAAATGCCTGAGAAACTTGAGGGCGTGACGGCTCTAAAAATGGTGTATGAATTATGCTGCACACTGCCTGGAGCTCATTATAGTTATTCTACCCCCAGTGACATATATGTACACACCGCGCGCACATTGGGTGGAGATTACTGTTGTCGGGATTACACGCTGTCACACACAACACACACACACACACACACACACACACACACACACACACACACACACACATGGCCGGCACTACGAGCAGTTGGTGCCGGTCAGTGTACATGCGTACAACTGATGTCGGTACGCATGCAAGTGAAACCGACGTTGGAAGCCAGAACTGCACAGAACAGCGTGCAAGTGACCCGACGGACTGACTAGGGTTTCGAATGATGTGACTGATTTGGACGGTGCCATGCACGTTCTTGGGGACTGCATGCACTTACGTTGCCATGTATTATACTGGAACTTTTTTCGACAATACATATATATAATATATAAATATTTTACAATACTGATTTTCCGGCAACGGACAGCTCATCAGTAATTCCGATGTCACTGAATTGCTTCGTGTTCCATCAACAGATCCATAAACTCTAACAAAATTGTGCATTTGCGCCTATGTCTGATTTAAAGGAACGAAATGCAAAATGTCAAAACCAGTGTGCTTAAGTCAGTTTTATTTTATTCTGTTTATTGATCACATTATTTCCCGTCGTCTCACAACCAAAACAGGATTCTCCCCCTTTCGTGTAACAAGTCCATGACATTCTGCGCATGCGGAGCGGAAGTTTCCCGGATGTGCGCATGCGCAACTCAATCTTGTTCATTTGCGCCAACTTTCCATAGTATCTGAGGAACAGGGTTTTTGATTTTCCTCGGATTTGCAAATATTACCCAACAAAATATTCAAAAACTAATCAGAAACGATTTTACTCACTAACTGTTACCTTACCATGGAAAGAAAAGTGCCATCGCTTTCCTTTCTTGGGTGAAGTCGAGGCCCGAAGTTAGTCGGGAGTTGCAAGATCGTCTGTTTTTGCTGGAGACCGATATGGTGGTTGCCTGATCCTCCACTAGCACTAGGAAATAAACAACAGGACTGAGAGTGCAACACAGTTCACCATGAGTGTGGTAGAGTACGACCTTGACTCCAGTGGGGGTATTATGGAGGTAAGTTAGGCAAACTTTGTTTTATGTTCCAGTGTTTGTACTCGGTCTTTGAGAGTGAGAGTCGTTTAAACGACTAGAGCTAGTTCATTCTCGGCGCAATGCCACTCGCCCTCATTCGTTCCAACACAACTTACAAGAAGGAGTATTAAATTTAGAAGTTACAGTCCCATGCAAGAAATCACACACAACGCATTCATTGACAGTATTTATTTTCAGCAAATCCAGAAACTGGTTGCTCCACCGATCAGCGACGACGCAGCTCGACGATCGAGGCGAAGAAATCGGACAGCTGAACACCGCAGACATGGACGGGCCGTCAACCATGATTGTTGCGATAGCTGCAAGGAAGGCGGCGACCTGCTTTGCTGTGATCGTTGTCCGGCTGCTTTTCATTTGCTTTGCCAGTGAGTTGATCTTTTTTTAATGGATAGCAAGAAGTAACAAATACATTGTAAATAATGAAATAGACTGGCGAAGTTCAAAATGTTTGCTGGGAATGCCAGGGCAGAATCAAACCTATTCAGACAAAGTGAAATGTGCACTTAGTCTGTCACTGAGACTATAAGTCTAACAGTTAACTGGATAAAAACTAAAAGAGAAACAGCAGGAGATAGTGACCTGCGTCTTAGACCAGAATATTTTTGTTGACTGAGAGTGAGACAGTGCCACAGCGATGTGTGTTTTGAGAAAGAATGCTTTGTTATAGAAGAGAACAAGACATTGTGCAAATTTTTGGCTTAACTCTCTTTTAATGCCCTTTGAATGAATTTGCCCTTTAAACAAACTGCCAGGACTGCACACTCCTATACGTGGGGTACTTAGTCTGTTTAGTAGTACAGGTGAGAAAATACATCAATGTTAGTGTGAATTTTCAAAAGCTTTTGAATTTGATCAATTCAGCTTTATTTTAAGTTCACCAAAAAGTGGTTATAATTTTATGGCATGGAATAAATACACAAGAGTTGTGAGACTAGGCATCAAACAATATTTGTCTGTACTGAAAACAGAAAAGTTGCATGCTGCTCTCTGTGTCAGTGCATGTAGTGTTGGGGGGGGGGGGGGGGGGGGGGTTCCTGAATCATTTTCATTGTAGATTGCTTAGGGAGTTCTTTTACAGTTTGCAAACACCAAGTCAGAACTGTCATTAGTTAGTGTCACAACAATCAACATCAACTTTAAATTTTCCTCTCACTGCTGTTGATAAAATTAAAAAAGCAGATTCAGCTGGGCCAGGCTCCTTTTCTTGGTTGTTCAGATAGTTCTGCTACTATACTCGGTTTTCACAGTCTCTTTTAGTTTCACACTGATCAAGAAATGTTTGCATGAAAGTGCAATCAATATATTAGTTTTATCAAGTGCTGTAAAGTGTAATGTTGCTGTAAGTGTAATAGTTTATACTGTAATTCATGGCATAAGTAATACAACTGTAATAAGTTGCTTTGTTGAAAAACAGTACAAGGTGGGAGATGATGAAGTGTGGTGGTTGTATTCATTTACACCACAGCAGTCTGTTAGTGTTACTGAGTTGAAAGATGGCAATGACTGCACTGTGATAACCCATCACATTTCATTATGAATGTTTCATTACTGGTTACACATGTTAATTATTATGCAGCAAATTAAACTGGACTATGAGTATACTTTCAGCTCAACATTTTGGGCAAGATGATATCAGTGTAGTAACTGCATGGATGTATGCATACATGAACATGCACACTTTTATGTGCACATGCACACCTCACACTCATTCACACAGTTAAAACTACATATAATATGCACACAGATTTCTAATTCCTTGGAGCTGATAAGTAATAAAGTGCCTGTCCTGTGTCCAGTTGCACAAGACATTGAACAGTGCAGACAAATATGTGTTTTAAAAAGTCTAATTTAGAATATGGATTACCACTCAGTAATACTACATAATGCATCACTGAGAATAGACACAAAGATAGAAATAGCAGTCATACTTCTGTTAACGTTAGAAGTAAAACATGTAAATGTCTTATTCATGACACTTACTAAAAACTTGTTATGCTTTCAGTGATCCACCTCTAGAGGAAGATGATCTGCCTCCAGGAGAATGGGTGTGTCATCGCTGTCGAGTCACACCCAGTGAGGTGAGTGCTCATTTGCATTTTACCTGCAGGCTGCCAATGACTGCCTTATGACACGTTTTTGTTTCATACTTTTTCAGTGTGTTGCTGTTCTTTCTATTGTGTGTTTGGTTTCTTTCTCTGCTTCAGCTTAGAAAACGAAACAAAAACATTTTTCTTTACATCAGGCTGATTTCAAAGTGCTTGTAGTTTATGAGTATTGTTAGCTGTTACTGTTAGAGTTTTCATAAACCAGGTTTTTGTAAAGTGAAACTGTCACTTCAGGAACTGTTGATCTTATTTTTACAACACTGGGCAAGAAACACCTCTGTTTAAATTGTTTATGTCAAGGATGGCTTAATCTTATAAATGGTTCCAGCCGAAGAGGTTTACCACATCAATTTTTATGCTGTGTTGCTTGAACAGGGGAAGGATGATGATGCAGAGAGTACTTCCAGCAGCCGTTCTAATCGCATGAAGCGACCAGCTCCCCAAGAGAGCGTGGCAGAAAGCGAACCATCCACCTCAGCTGCTGGGCTGGTGACCAAAGATAACAAAGAGGATGACAAGGGCAAGGAGGGTGACAACCCTTTCCACTTGCTTGTCAAAGCTGCCCGTTTGATGAACCCTGTTCAGTTTGAGCTCAGCAAGGACATTGCCTGCTCTACGCCTCTTCCAGGTTAGTGCTGAGAGAAGGAATTGTTGGATGTTTCATGAGAAATGCGTGTGATATCAATATACAAGTGGTCTGTCATTTGGTTGGTTGACAGGGCGTATAACATCAGGTTACTTACTCTGTCATTTTGTTATCATCAGTAGAAAGGGAAGGGGGGAACTGATGTGAACAAGTTATTTTCCCATGTTGGTGCTGGGTAACTGTGCTGTTGGACAGATAGAAATTATGTTCAGGTGATTTTGAACGACTGCTGCAGCTCATGTTAGTTTAAAAGTTGCCACACTCTCTCTCAATCTCTTCTCTGGCTTTTTCAGGTTCCAGCAAGCGCGTGTATGGACGGAACTACCGGGCTCCCAAGAAGCAGGCTCACGAATTGGACAACGGATTGGTGCCGTTGCCAGCCAAAGTTTGCTTCACATGTACCAAGTGTGTTCTCTGTCATGCTCTTTGTCGTTTTTTCTCAGTAACAGGGGTACCTTTGAGTTTGATGCAGAAAATAGAGCACCCTGCTACTGAGCATCCACAATGATCAAAGTTTCCTTTTAGTTGTAATGTTGTCATGCTCCTCTGACACAAAATGATGTGTGGTAGGAACAGCAGATTTTCAGAACTTTGTGATTGGATGACTGGTTGATTCACCCAGATTTGACCTTCATGGTTGACTAGGCATTCAGTATCAAGGGTAAGCCACTCAGTAAGTAATTAGCTGTTTTTTTAAATAATAATAATAAGTACTTACAATGTCTAGCCTATACTAGCCCTAAGCACTGACAAATTCTTTAAACACAATATATTGAGAACAAAGATGTGTGTTGTACATCGACAAACACACATGCACACATTACCTTCAGCTAATATTTTCATGTCCCTGATGTTCACTTCAGGTTCTCTGAGAATGCACAAGCTTTGGTTATTTGTGTGTTTGCATGGGAATTGTATCTTTGATATTACACAAGCGAGATACAGGAACTGAGGTCACAGATGAAGGTGAGCCTGGCAGATAGCACAAAAGGCTGTTGCAATGCTAGACAGGAACAAGCGAATGTCTCTGTATCATGAAATACGAGAATGTCATGCGCTGCTTTTAATCAATGTTTTGGAACATTCTAGTGTTGGATAAGATCACACTCATGAGTAGATTGTTACATGGTAGCACAGAGCCGGCTTTCAAAATTTGATTCCATGGGAAATGCTCTATAATTTTATTTTATTTTTGTTTGTTTTTCAGGAGTTGTCGCATCGGCCCTCTTATTCAGTGTGACTACTGCCCTCTGCTGTTTCACATGGACTGTCTCAACCCTCCACTCACCTCCCTGCCCACCGGGCGCTGGATGTGCCCCAATCATGTGGAACACTTCCTGGTAAGCATTTCACTTGTCATTTTACAGCAGTAAACAACAAAATATTGGAAATCAAGGGAAAATGGTTGTAAAACTGTTGGTCTTTACTGAGGGGTAAAGGCACATTTTGGCTCATTGGTATTGTGTGTGGAAACGTGTGTGAGCTGTCAACACTTGCAGAGAGATAGCGCTGGCTTTGTTCAAAGTAGATCTGTGTTTGGACAGCATGGGGTGTCTGTAAAAGGCATTCAGTTGAAACACTCAAATGGCATTAGGTGCCTATGTAGGGCATTATGTATAAATCATAGCTTTCTTTGAGCTGCATACATGCGCACACACATACATGTCTACACACATGTATACATGTGCGCGCACGCACAATCGCACAATATCAACAGGTCACTGAATGGTTTACTCAAATTATGGTCTGGCATAAATCTGGCATGCCATCTCTTGTTTTGTTCTTGTATCTGTCAGCTTGCTTCACTTTCAATTTCATCATCATGGCAGTTAAGTATCTGTTTTGTTGTGTCCGCCCTACCAGGATGAGTACATGGTTCGCTCCAACAGCCTGAACGAGCGTGTCAAACTGTGGGACAAGTTCTCTGGCATTGTGGATCAGCATGCTGTTAAGCTCAACTTTCTCAAGCACGTGCATCGGCCTCACCCACCATTCCGTGTGAAACGGCGACTGCCTGCCCGTAAAACTGTCACTGTAAGTGTGTTGGTTGCTTCATATTATTTATGCATTTTTTATTTACACTCGTGTACAAAATGTGTTTGCTGTGCCCTTATGTTGTTTCGAAGCAGAGATAGTTGGATGTGTCAATGAGCGTTCAGAACAGGCAGTTCCTGTCATGCCAGGTAGAAAGCAGTGCAGCTGTATGTAAGTGCTCCGATTCTCTCTGCAGGTTCCAGAGGCCATCAAGGAGCACTACAGAAACCCTACAGCCCTCCTGCCTTTGCCACAGCGGGTAGCTGCACCAGTGCCAGAACCAGCCATAGAAAGCAAGGCCTCGGTGGAAGCCACACCAGAGGAACAAGAAGAGGTAGGTGAACATTCAGATGGGTCACCACCTGGTTTCAAGCGACCATTCTGATGTCAGAAAGCCCTTTTTTCTCTAAAAGCCCTTTCCACATCAGTAGATGTTTGGATGGCTACGCTGTTGTGCATTGTTGCGCTGCGTGAAAATCTGGAGTGTAAATAATCTGATCATTAAACTTTTAAAGGGACATTACTGCTGCCCACCTGGGATCAGGTAACGGGGTGTGTTGCAGGATCTGCAAGTTTTTAATACAGAGATTTATATTTTTGACTATAAAAAAAAAAGCCATCTATTTCAAGATGGTTACATTGTTTTGTTATTTGTGTGTGTGTGGAATGAATTAATACACAAAATCTACACATAGGCTGCATTGAGAAAGGCTTTGGTTGGACAGATAAGTGAACATGGCATGATGAGTTTTATTGCAAGATGTCCCATTTGTTTTTTGTTGACACCATAGTGGGTAGTCTGACACAGATACTTGCCTTACCTAAAGTGACCTGTGTCATGATTGGGGCGTCAGACTTTAAAATGCTACTTCATGTATCATCTCGGCTTAATTGTTGTTTGCAATTGATTGTGTGTTAACATGATAAATGTTAGATATCAAGTGAATAAGTCTTCCTGTTGATTAATGGTGGTACAAACATGTGGAGATCAGTATTATTTAGACACACTGACATTCTTGGATAAAAATTAAAAATGAGACTTGCTTTCTTTTCTTGACATAAAACTAATAAGGGTTGACTGATATGACTGAATTGAGACATCTGTTTGTGAATTTCATCTTCCTTTCATGTTGATCCATCTCTTTTTTCCAGTGGCTGTCATCAGTTGTCTCCCTTCAAACAAGCATCGCCAAGCACCTCACACAGAAACAGCTGCAGAAAAATGGCAGCACCATGCAAGCAAGCGACGGCAGCAAGCCCGCGGATGCTTCTGGCCCCACAGCAAAACCCACCGCCTCGGTGGCCCCGGTGATTCACCGCGAGTCAGAGTCCTTCAGCTCGGCAGCCACTTCCACCTCAGACAGTGTAGCCAAAGGAACGGAAAGTGTAAGTAGTTCTGGTGAAAGTGTGAACAAAGTGGGTCAAGACCCGGTCAACGGACCCTCGGAACAGTCGCAAGTGTGTGGTAGTGTCAAACCCAGTGCAATATCTCTGCTGCACGGCAACTTGACTAGCAGCGGTGCCGGTGGCGCCGTGAATGGCGACACCGAGATTCTGGACGTGCAGAAAGCCAAAGTGGAGGCGGCAGTCAGGACTCGAAGCAACAGCGCCTGACGCAGCCGGCGTGATAAAAGTGTCCTGGCACGGCAGTGACAAAACCGTCAACCAGACGAGCTCTTCTGCGGGGCCGTCAGCGGGAGGCGCCCACACGACGCTGAGCGCTGCCTCCTCCAGCCAGCCGCAAGGCAAGAACATCGTCATCAGCACCATCAACAAAGCCAACAACACGGTGGTCACCAAGGTGCTTCCCAGCGGAAGCTCAACCAACAAGGTGGTGCTGCCCCCTGGGGTGGCCGCCCGGAGTGTGACAGGAAGCTCTCCCACGTCGATCCTGTCTCCGAGGGTGCTGGTGCAGCCATCCGTGCAGAGGCTGGGCATGGCATCGTCCCCAAACCAAGGGACAGCAGGCACCCAGACCAAAGTCATCTCGGTGTCCACATCAACCTCAGGTGAGTCCCGGTTCTTCTGTTCAAGTCCACTCTTTTTTCTTGGAGGGGGGGACCCCCAGTCAGTGTTCACTCTTGAGTTTAATCATTTGATGTAGTGAGAGAACTAAAATATCAAATGATATTGCACCAGATCAGAACAACATTGTTGATCTTTGTTGTAGCCTTATCATAGTTCCAACAGTTGTGCTACTGTATTTGCCCAGATTTTGGTTTGGTACATGTTTTACCAGTTCATCAATATTGTTTGTGTCCATTTTCAGTTTTACTTCAATCCATTCACCAGCAACAACCAATATAGCAGAAGTCTCGTTCATTGTAATAATTTTGTATATCATATGCTGGATGAGTATCTAATATCCTTGGAAATTTGCTACGGCCATGGCCATGCCTCTCGTTTTCTCTCAAGCTTCTGTCTTAGGGATGCACTGCACCCTGCAGGATTACTGAAATTTGTGACCCATTTAAATTTTTCCTTCCACTTGGCACAGCATCTGTTCAGCTTTCACTGCTATAGTGCTAAATCAGTAAATGATTAATGATAGGAATCAGAAGGCTGAAACCTGTCTGGATATTATAACAACCAAGTGCGAAGATCATTGAGCATTTGCAATGTGTAATTCTGTAAAAAGATTATTATTATTTTAAGGTTATGAGTGAATAGCTACTGAACATTATGACCCTTAGTTTCACCTTTTGACCTGTACATTTCTTGGCAGGGGTCATTTTGACCCTCACCTAAATTTTTGAAAGGTGCACAGTGAACAGTACTTTAATTTTAAAGTATGTAATCTGAATTCATTTTTTGTTGAACTTTGTACTATAATAGTATAATTAAGTTTTTGTGAAGTTGACTTAAGTAACTACATCATTACATCAGTACATGCTGAAATTTGGACAGGTTCCAAAACAGCTACCGTGGTCTCAGCCCCCAAGGGTGTGACTGGCTCATTGCCAGCCATTCTGAATCTCAACTCCGCTCTGCAGCAGTGGATTGAAGGCGGTTCAGGTAAGGAGCTGTGCTCAGCACTCACCTTGTGGAGCAGTTCAGTCATTAAACAAACGTGGGACAACCAGAGTTCCTTTATTTAATTGCGCGGGTGGCAGAGGAAAGAAAATAAAAGAACGTTTTGGGCAGGCGCAAGGATTAATGGACGTCTGATTCTGTGATAAAGCAAGTTTTTATGAAGGTAAAGTTAAAACATTTGATGTCTTTGGCGGAAGCATACATTTCATTTAAATTAAAGGGAACTGAAGCAAAGGTTGGCTGAAACAAATGTAGAAAATGTGCGGATGTTTTCATCTGCAGGCTTGTTTTCGTTGTTCTGTCACTATTTGTACCCCCAGAAAGTACTGCTTTGCTTCAAACTTGAGCTTCTCGGGGCGCAGCCATGCCGGTTGACTTCACTGATGAACAGTGGGAATGGTTGGCTTATAAGAACTGTGACGCTTGCCACATGTGCCAGCCTGGCTTATGGCATCATCAATACAGAATGCTGGTCACATAATGACAGCACTTTCAGACATTTTTTTTTTTTATCCTGACTTTCAAACACTGATTTGTAATAACAAAATGAGAAAAGTTAAAAACTGTTACGTGTTTGCACATTTTGTTTCTTTGATTCCTATCAGTAGGGCTTTCAGTGACTCTTCAGTGGGGTTCACCTTTAATCCTGCAATTTCACATCTTTTCTTCCAGATCATGTGTATAGAATGGGTTCAGGTGGCTGGTAGGTTCGTTGTAGCACTTGGTGAACAAACTCAACTGCATTCACAGACTGAGATTTTTTTAAATTAAAGAAAGCATGTGGTAGATGTGTTGTTGTTTTTTCAGTTTCATCTGGGCCGTTAGTCTATCCTATTTCCCCAGTTGACCCTGTGCAGTGGACCTAAAAATCCAAGAACATTGTCCTCATTGACTAATTGCACAGTTTGTGGCAACAACTTGGCCACATTTGGTGTTGGGATGCTAGAGTGGAGACTGACAGTAATATATAGCAGGAGCAGTGCATCATACCAACGTCTGTTCTGTTTTGTCCACAGATGTTGACGTGGACATGACCAAGCTGGACGATAAGCTGCTCCAGCTTCTGGCCTGGCAGAGGCTGCAGCAGCTGCTTCCCCCCTCCTCCCCCGTGGGGTCCTCCACCTCCCCTGCCACCACCAGCAAGAAGGGACTGCTCAATGGTCTTCTCACCCCAGGTCAGTTTGGAGTTGTGTGTTCTTACAATGAACGCTGACATCCCCCTGCCAACATGTGCAACCCATCCCAGCTTTGGAGCTCCCCTCCCCCCCCCCCCCCCTTTTTTAAATTTTTTTTTATACCCCTTGGGTCTGTAATCACTGTGTCTGTCCATTTCCTTTTTTCTTTTTTTGTAGCCAGTGCATCAGTCAGATTTTATTGTTTTGTTGTGTAGTTCAGAGTAACTTCACTCTTCAGAAAGTGAATTTTTCTCCTTGTTTATAAATTATGTATTAAGTAGTGTAAGTTTACAAATTATGTGTCAAGTGGTGTAAGTTAGACTGGCTTGAGGTTTACAGTCAGCCCAGAGGGTACCGCAGTGTAATATTGACTGCATGATTGAATTATGACAGCATTTAAAACTGGTTGTGTGTTAATACTGAATTGCAGGTACATTTGTCGTTTCCATTGGGGATGTGTGTTTCTGTGTGTGTGGGTATGTATGCGTGATACTGACAGTTAAATTGGTTTGTAGCTAGTGCTTTTGGTGTATTTCGGTGTTCAGAGTTGACCTGTCGACTAGAACTTGCTGAATGTTGTTCTCAGGTGATAATGAAGTGCGGGCACGCGCAGTGCTGTGCCCATTGACGGGCAAAGGTCAAGCTATTTCCATGCCATTCCGCACACTCAGCATGGGCACAGGTAAACATTTTTCATGCCTTAGTTGACCATGTGCTTTGCTGAGTGATTTGGGTTTTTTAAGCCCATTTGTAACCATTAAAAAACTAACCAGAACAAACAATACCGCAAATGATTTCATTTCCATCTTCTTACTTACCTCCTGCTCTGCCCCCCACTCCCCTGCTCTCCCCTCATGACATTCCTTCTGTGCGCCCATGTGTGGGTGTGTTGTGCAAGAAATACTCTGCTATGACTATAGAAATTGTTGTTTTTTAACTAATTTAAGCGTTTAATGTGTGCATTATTGTTGATCTTTTCAGTGAGATACAGTGCTGTAGAACTAGAAATGACCATTATTATATTATTATAACCATGTGTGATCTAGTGGAAATGTGGTGGATTACACTCTGTCAAATAAAGAAAGGTTTATGCATCTGTATGATGCTTTTTTTGCAATTTTGCAACATCATTTTGTCATCCATTGTTCTTTGTATTTAAACTTGTTACATTGCTTAGTCTGTTTTGACAGCCCATTGGTTTTGCTCAGAAAAGTTGAAGCAAAGTGGGGGGAAATGTCAGTCTTTTTTTTTTTAGGGTGACTCATGTCACACTGGTACACAGCTTTGGAGAACAACCCATGTACATAGATGCATTTGGTTTGCAGGTGCAGATATGGATGTTACACTGTACCAGTTTGGGCATTGCAACTTCATCTCCAGCAAGCATGCTGTCATTTTCTATGATGAGGTTAGCAGCTATATAGATAGATAATTTATTTTTAATGCCCAGTCAACCAGGGCAAAGAGGTCAGCAGCCATTGATCTGATTGAACATCATTTGTTGCTGCTGATAACAGTGGATAGATTGCAGTAATACAGGCTGAGTGCGGCACTTATGAATGCAGAAAGATGCTGTTGCATGAAAGGAGAGGGGGGGGGGGGGGTGATTAAATGTCTGTCCTTCTTTGTTATGGGCAAAAATAAGAGCTAATTGAACCACTGGAGGATAAGATGTCATATTATGTTAAAGGCAGCAGCAAGCACTGACTTCAGTGCAGATGACAGTGGCATTCTAATTATCTGTTGTCTGTTGTCAAAGATGTGCAGTCTACAAGACAACCTCCAACGATTTCTATGTGTGAAAGAAAGAAGGTTTTGAGGAAGTGGGTTATTGTTTGCTAATTAAGTCCCATTGAAGATTTTTTTATCTCTAAAGAATTTCAGCTTGCTCCAGAAAAGATGGGGGAAGTTGGGAGGGTCTTCTGTAGAATCCTGTGGAAAACATTATCACAGTATCAGTGTGATGATGATGATGGTGAGTGAGTAATTTTAGTGATGGTGAGTATATTCTGTTAATGGTGAACCGGTGAATGTGTCCTTCAGATGACGCGGCACTTTGAGCTTCTGAACTACAGTGAGTTTGGCACGACAGTGGACAATGTGCTGTACTCCTGTGACTTCTCCGACAAGCCTGCCACCACCCCTCAGCCCTCCCCTGTTGTTGCCGCAGTTCGAGAGATTATCGGCAAGAATAGCAAAAAAGACAAAGACAAAGAGCGGGAAGAGCAGCAGACCAAGGACAAGCGGTACATCATGTCTGCAAGGTCACGAGAGGTAGGTCTGGGCAAGGTCGGGGAAGGCAGGTGTCGACATGGTCATGAGAGGACGTGGGTGTTGGCAAGGCCATGAGAGGTGACCATCAGTCATTAAAGTTACGGGAGGTGGGTGTCCACAAGGTCATGAGAGGTAGGTTAGCAACATGGGACATCTTTAAGGTCATGGGTGTTGGCAAGGTCATGACATGTCAACAAGGTCACAAGAGGTAGGCAGGAGGGATTTTCACAGCCAGCAAACTGACTTATTTGGAAAGACTTAAAAAATCTGTTTCTTTCAACAGTTGCTGTCACATAAAAAGTGATAGTCTCAGATCCACATTCAAGTTTCGGTATGTTTGTCTCGCGGCCCCCGTTGTCCATTTTCTGACATTTCAATCCCCATCTTCATCACAAAAATGGTTTGGACTGTTGTGCTTGTAATGAGTGTGTCATGGGTATCAGCGTCACTGGCATGCCAACTCAGGGGTAATTAATCCATGAAGACAGTCTGAAAGCATCTTGGGCGGTGAATGGGACATCTTTTACGTATTTGGAACTGTACTTGCTACTGTCTCACCGTGTGCAGTGTCTTAGTTTTCACTGCCAAAGGACATGTCTGAAGGAAAGTGTTCTGTGCTTGGTTCCAGCCTGGTCGACCATGCAGCTGCAAGACCAACAGCCTGAGCTTGATGGGCGGCAGCGGGGCAGGCTGGGAAGGGACGGCCATACTGCATCATGGTAGCTACATCCGCGTGGGCTGTCTCCAGTTTGTGTTCAGCATCGTCGACCAAGCGTCCCAAGAACTTTTGCCCCCTCCTCGGGTCAAACCCCCTGAGCAAATGTCTCTGCTCAAAACACACCTCAAGGCTGCACAATGATACCTACCCCCCCCCCCCCCCCCCCCCCCCCCCCCCCTCTGTTCCTTTTATTCATGAACTTTGTCATGAAACGGTGTTCTTTGTTGTCAGGGCTCAGGCAGCAGCTTTCTGTTTTCAGAGACAGAATTATTCATTGAGCAGCTCAAGTTGATTGGGGGGGTGGGGATCTGATGTTGTGTGAAGAAAGGCTGGACTGGGTTTGTTCATATAAATAGAGACCATATTTATGGGGTTGATGCTAAATGCTGTGGCCAGTTTTTTAGTATTACTTTCAGTTTGTCTTCATCTGAATAAAAAAAAAATGTTGGGGTATCCTGTACCTTTAATTATTACTTGGGGGGGGGGGTGCGTAAACAGTTACGACAGTCTGTGCTCAGTCAAGCATAACATACACATGGCTGATGTCTTGTCCGTGGGAACATTGAATGTATAACACTTTTTGATCTTTGAAGGAATTGGTATATGACTTCAAAGGAGACTTACAGGTGATTGCCTGTAACATTTGAATCAGCTTTGTTGAATCAGGTTTTCTGTCTTCTCAGTCTCTCTCTCTCTCTCTCTCTCTCAACCCAGCAGATAAGTAGTACTTAATATATTTTTTTCATTCGAAAAAGGTCCCTACATGTATAATTTAAGTGAATACGGCTCGCTTATGAAGAGGCAAAGTTGTGCAGATTTGCATCAGATCTCTGTGTTGATAGTACCTTACCGAAAGAAACCATGCAACTTTGCATTGTCTTAGATTACCGGAGCAAAATGGTGAGGTCAGCCAGGTGCTGGTTGTAATTGTTATGCTTTGTAGTGAGTTTGGGAAGTCCAGAAAGGTAGTGGAACTTTGAACTTGAAAGGCCATTTTGTAGATGTGGGGGAAAGTATGGGAGAATGGGCTGAGCCTTCGTGCAGGTGTAGAGAAAGTATGGGCTGTGCCTTTTTGCAGGTATAGAAAAGGTATGGGCTATACCTTTTTGCAGGTGTTTGAAAAAGTATGGGAGAATGGGCTATGCCTTTTTTGCAGGTCTGCCAAAAAAAAGTATGGGAGAATGGGCTAAATGGCTACGAGGGTATAGTTGTACTGTCAGCTCTGCATCCACCACAGCGTGACACTTCGGTGTCTACAGGGAATCTTTGATGTGTCAGCATGGCCCTTGGCGTACAGGTTGAATAAAATAAAAACAGTAGTAGTAGCAACAGTACTTTCTGCTCTGCAGCCTAGACTGTGATGTGTCAAAAGCTACAAAGAATCGTGTGGCCTTTATTAACCCCTTCATTGCCACTTAAAAATCTGATAAAAGTGCAAAATTTGAAACCCATAAGCCTTTTTGGCACTGGCATGTGAAAGGATTTTCATCAAAATGCATAGCATTGAAAGTAGGTGTGTCATAGGACTGGACAGTATGCTGTTTGCAGGCGTGTGCATGCATCTTTCAGCCAGGAAATTTTACAGGCTGGGGCAGTGAAGGGGTTAAGTTGGGTCGTAACATAGTGTAGGAGGGAATGGTAGTCCTGTCTGCCCAGCATCTTAGATTTAGACTTGATGGTGCCGGCACATAATCTTTTGATCTGTTGAGGCATCCAGGATGATGCAGAGGTGGTGCTCATGACGTCAGATCACACTGTACAGCTTGAGAGAATAGTCCTTTTAGTACCTAGCCGTAGTGATTGAATGGGCGTAAAACACCAAGTTACTTACATCCTGAATTGCTGCAAGAGCTGGGATCAGATTTGAAGAGAATAATATATGAGGAAAGTTCTGCAGAGACTTTCTTGTGTTCAAAGCTTGATAATGATGTCTGTGATACCGGTATCTTCTGCATCCCATGTACAGGGTTTCTTTTTTTCCACCCTTCAAATGTCGAGTCAGTAATGCAATGCATGGTGTGCAGTCATCTACTTAAAAATTTTTTTGAAACACTGAAACTCCAAACGTTTATGATTGTATAAAAGTAGGTATATATTGTTGACCTGTTTTGTTAATTCTGTTTGTTGCATTTGCTGACTTAATTGAAGAAGTTGCTGCTTATTTGATTGTTTATATGATTGTATTCATGTGTATGTTATATTATTGTAGCAAATGGTACAGTGTTCAAAAATCGTCCCACTCTACACCACACCACGCATTGTTACTCGCCCTGATATAACCATCATGGTTGACTTGGCATTGAATTTCGATGATCTATATCCATCATAGTTAACCACCCTCCCACTTTTATGATGTGTTGGTATCACATCGCTCCACAATGCATTGCTGAATCATCCCCCAACTCCGCAGGGCATTGTTAAACCACTCCACTCCATGGTGCATGCTTGGCTACATCACCCCGCTCCACAGTTCCCACACACACACTCCACAATTGCATTGTTGAAGTGTCACCCTACTCCACAATGCGTTGTTGAAGCATCACCCCACTCCGCAATCCATTGTTAAAGCACCACCCCACTCCACAATGCATTGCTGAAGCATCACACCACTCCACAATGCATTGCTGAAGCATCACACCACTCCACAATGCATTAGTAATGCATCACCCCCACTTCACAATGCATTGTTGAAGCATCACCCCACTCCACAATGCCTTGTCGAAGCACCACCCCGATCCACAGCGCATTGTTAAAGCATCACCCCCCTCCACATCACACTGTTAGTGCAACACCCCACTCCACGATGCAGATGTGGAAATCACTCCCCCTCCCCAGTCCATGTTGAAGCATCACCCTGCTCCACAGTGCTTTGTTGAAGCCCCCCACATCCATGTTGTACTGTTAGGGCATTGCCCCACTCCACAGAACATTGTTCAAAGCAAACGTCATGCCATTCCACAGAGTATGGACTAACCCCAATCCAACTGCCAGGGATATTGTGACTTTTAATTGCAATAACACCCCACCCCCACCCCTACCCAGCTTCTGCTGTTCTCTTTCTAGTCTTAAATGAATTAAAAGTTGTTTTTGTGTGCTGTCTGGAGCTCTTCATTAATTACAAATGTTACAGTGGCAACTTTTTTCTCTCTTTTTTTTTCTTCTTCAATTAAAAACAAACCAACAACAACAAAAGAAGCTAAATTTATGATTATCTCCATGTTGTTTACTTGTGTCAGGGATTGTATCATATTTGTACAAAGAAATACCAGTACAATACACACTTGTGATAGACTTACCCTTTCCATTTCCATTATTTCTGGTACAAACATTTTTCTTAAATGTCTGCACAACTCCATTAGTGTTATCTTGGGCATTGGAAAACAACACTTAAAAGTAATCAATATGGAGTAATTCAGATTTTGAAAGGAAAGATATATTTGCTCAAAACTCAGCAAAATTTAAGCTTGCTTTTTCTTCTTCTTTTTGAAAAAGAAATCAATCAAAATGCTGTCTTCTCAAAATTCTGCATCGCATCTTCCACGATAGTCTATTGTACTTCTTTCTCAGAATTGTATGATGCGTCTTTCTCAGAATTCTACTTTTCATTCTGAGAAGTCTACCCACCTGACATCCTTTGCAGAATTACATTAAGAGTATTAAGCAATGCAGTTGCTTTTATGTGACACGCTGCCTTACGTAAAGCTTACGTATCAAATTTGCTCACACCCAGCGTGCCATGTGAGGGCAACATAAGATGCTAGCAAAAATGTTGCTGGCCCTGCTTTTTCTCTTATCCAGCATCAACTGTACCTGTGTTCCAACAGGGGTCCCATCTGCTTTTCATTTGGGGGGGGGGGGGAGCAGCTAGACATTCAGTTTTACCCCTCACCTCCGTTCCCCGACCAAAGAATCAACAAAGGGAGTTAATTAATACTCAAAAGATGTCGCATAACACAAACACACCAAATCGACTGAGACGCATCTCATTGGTTGTGCAAGTAAGTACAAGGAACATAATCTCTCCACCAAAGGTACTTCCTCAAAATAAACGTCAATTTTTAGTAAAAGAGAGGCAGCTGAGCAAGGATCAAACCTGGGACACCTGCAGCATAAAACCCAGGCCAGTTAATGTTAGGTGTGAGAACCTTCATTCCCTTGTATGCATGCAGAATGGTTACACACTTTTTGTGAAGCAGCATTCACCCTCCAGCGTTTTTAATTTTCCTGCACACATGCTCTAGAAGTGGTCCACTTTGAGATCTGGATCCACAACACTGGTCAGTCTTTCTAAATGCAAAGTGAAGTGTCATGCACTGGTATTGATGTATCCTTGGAAAAGTATGTCTGATTTCTCCTGGCAATTCATTTAGAATTTGCATTTTGTTCAACACTGTGGGTGGGAGGGCTGGAGGGATTGGACTTGAAATTTTACACAGACTCATGGAATTGTGCGTACATGCTAAATGTCATTATTTTCTTTATGTATGTGTAGTGATGTTATGTATTTGTTATGGTCACTTGTTTATTTATATGCATGTTTATTGGGGTTTATTATTATTATTATTACCATTATTTTCTTTGTTTTGTTTATACTTCTGTGAACCTTGTTCGGAATCAGGCTTGATGTATTACAAATGTAAAATAAGGGATGAGCCAGAAATGTTCTATAAAAATAAATGGTAGAATTTACTGTTGTGTTGTATTCATTGTATTGTATAGTTTGTATCACACACAGACAGGATTACACTCGCACACACACACGCACACACACACACACACACACACACACACACACACACATGCGGCTCACATGATTACACTTGGGAACGCACAACAGACATGGAGCGCTATTCAAGGGGGGAAATAAACCTGGTCGCTGTGATACTTTGTTATGCAGGAGTTCTCCCCCTTAGCCGTTGCGGCTGTTGCCACGCATTGCTGACCAGTCGTTGATTTCGAAAACTGGTGTTTGTGTACATATATATTATATTGTTTTATATTTAGTTATGAATTGATTTTGTGGATTTGACTTGAGAAAAGGTTTATATATTTGGAAATAATGACCCTGTGTGGTTGACAATAAAATCCAATTACTAACTATAACTTGATTTTGATTTACACAAATTACAGGTAGGCTTATCCATTTTTGAAAAGTGAACAGGTACCTTTAGTGGAGTTTATGTACCTTGTATTTACTCGCATGCCAGGTAAAAGTTACTGGAGGTGACTCTGGTCTTTATTGTTGTGTTTGTGACTTTCAAGCACTTTTTTTGATTTTGAACACAGCGTTTTAAAGTCTCACAGTCAATACCTGGGCTTGATACATCCCATGCATGAAGCAAAAGGTGCATGAAGACATCAGACACTTCATACCACAGGTTCATATTAACTAGTAATTTACGGTATTCCATCAGCTAAGATCACAAGTATAGGGCCCTACCCAGTGCCGGGGGGGGGGGGGGGGGGGGGATTACTCAGATGTACCAGTCATTTTTGTTTGTCAGGTTCACAAAACAAAACAAAAAACACACAGAAAGGGGCGGGGGTGTATTCTAGATGGGGACAGCGATGTATTTGCAAATGGAGCTGTAGTAGTAGTAGTACAGATGGCAGTGTATCCATGGGTTTACATTTACAAATATGCAAGTCCATAACTGTTATACTACTGGTAACTGAAGCAGGTCACCTGTATAGACATGTCTGCTTCATTGCAGCTCAAATTTCTGACTTTTAGAGCTTCCATTAGCAGCTGTAGCACAGCCTCTTTTATGCGTTTTCTCAGTGCCACTGAAGTGGCTGACAGTTACAAACTGGATCCATGCATATAAATGGTTAAATGGAATGCTAATTTAATATGGGAATACAAAGCATGTGTAAATTTTTGGGTCAGCCCCTTTTCCAAAGTGACAAAACAACAGTTAAACGGTCAAAAATGAAAATGCACTTACCTGGTTCCAGTTGGGGTGTGGATGACATCTAGGGTCAGTCACACGCTCCAAGCCATATCATGTTCCCGGCAACCTTTCTCTAAAAGGACAGCATAGTAAACCGATGCTTGGAGTACTGGTACACCAGTCGCTGACTACCCATGCCTGTGCTTCAGTGTCTTGCTCTTCAGTTTTTGAGTTCATTGACCTCTCGCAGTGTATTAACCAGTGTCCTGTTTCCTCACCTACAGTATTTTATCCCCCCTCACCCCTCACCCCTTGCCAACTTGCTTCTAATGTCTTTGATATATATATAAGTGACTTTTGTATATATATATATATAAGTGACTGTTGTATATAGGTTTGCTGCAGTTTTTTGTTTTTTTTAGGTAAGTGCTCAGGGTGTTGATGAGCAGCACTGCAAATGTGCATTATTAATTAAAGCTAGCACTGTAGCAGCAAAAGGGGTGTTATGGATCAGAGAGGCGAGATGGCTCAGTTTTGCATTGTGTAGCCAAGTGCACATGGGACTAATTGGCATGTACAGACCCTATCATGAAAAGTGCATTTATTTAGCTGTATCCGTGTTGGAACATTACTGCTGAAACTGAAAGGCAAAAACAAGTATGAAGTGGTGTAGGAGTTAGTAATTGGATTTTAACTTCTCAACAACCGCATACGGTCACCTCAAGACAATCAAACTTGCACTTCATAAGGAAACAAACACTTCAAAACCTCTTGAATACATGGATATAAACCCTTTCTGAAGTCACAAATCTGAAACAGAACGAGGCCCAGAGCGCTTGTGCAGAATCAACAGACAAGGGAGTTTATTAGCACTCAAAATATGTAACACAAATACAATTTATTCACTTGGTGTAAATAAATAAAAAAGAATTGATACACAAGGGAATTAATCAGCACTTGAAATACATACCACAAGTACAACAACAAGGACCTGAGTTGCCCACAGTAACTCACCTGGCATGCATGTAAATGCAACGTACATAAACTCTGCCAGAGGTACATCCTCATAGATCAGTTACTGTAGGCGACTCAGGTCTCTGTTGTTGTATTTGTGTTACATATTTTGATAGCTAATTAACACCCTTGTGTTGTTTTTTTTTATCAAGTCAGTCCACAAAACCAGTCCCTACACAAATATAAAACACAAACATCAAACAAATTTTTGAAGAGTTAGTCCCTTCAGTGTTATACAGGGCTAGGACATGCTTGCATTGTTAACCATTCCGTCTAATTTATTGACAATAAAAAATCAAATAAAATACATAATAGCACTTGAAAATACCGGTGCCATATGCCAGCAAGCTGTACATACCATACCACCTACCAACTGTCATCTTAACTGCTCAACGACAGCTGCACAAAAAAGCCTAACTCTTAATATATACTCATGTATGTGCTAATCAGCGGGATACATATCACTACATATCAAATTAGCCAGGGTGCCGGCTGAGGCTGAAAGACTGACCCTCCGATCCTATGGGCTGGTGACTGACAATGGCTGACTCGACTCGACTCATCCTTCTTTTGTCAATAGTGTCCAGCTTCAACACTCTGGTGGCTCTGACAATTTTTGTGCATGCTGGGTCATTTTGGTATTGATCTCCATAATCCACCAAACTCTGCCATGGACCACAGGATCTTTAACGTGCGTCAGTATCATGTGATCTTTTTGCACTGATACGCATACACACAGGGGACCTCTCACCTGAAGGACTTTTGTAGAATCTGCACAGAATTTGACTCCGGACAAATCTCAGGACAGGCACAAAGCTTAGCGCGTCAGTAACGGTCACACACATCCATTCGGTGACTACACTCGATCGTGCTTAACCAGGCTTTGGCGGCTTTCGATAGCGACTACTGAGTACTCTTGTCTCTGCGCCACCGCGGCCTCTCCTTATTAAACCAAGAACAAACATATAGGCTACTGGCAGTTTCACTGCTTAATCAGTGTTGCTGCTTCACCGGAACATAGCCTTTAGCCATCCCTTGCTGAAACTGAAACTAGTGCTACTCCTTCTTTCATTTAAGGGCCCACAATCAACATGTCGGCGATTATCAGTCTGGCGCCTATGCGGACTGGGGGTGTTCGCTGTAGTACTGGTCCGGCATAAAAGAAATCAGAATGGGGGAGGTGGGGGAGGGGTGAAGTTGGGAGGGGGGGGGGATACTAAAGGTAGTTTTTCAGTTTGATACCCTTGACTCCAAAGCGTCAAGGGTGGGGGCCTACACTACTTTCATGGGTACTCCGGTCGAACGGCGGTTTGGGACTGGATTGACCGACACAGGAACATTCGGGCAGGCGTGGGCACTGCCATGGTAGCCAGACTATCATAGCACTGCCACTGTCCTTGTCGGCAAAAGCTGAACGTGAAGAACTCGAGAAGAATAAAAAAGAAGAAAGGGGCGCTTCTCGTGATACTCCCGGCAGTGAGGCCAGGCTCAGTCAGTTACATAATGGAGCGTTTAGCCCAGTGAAACTTAGGCATACACGCCCTTCTACGGACGTTTTTTTATATTTTTTTTAATGTTCTGTCTTGTATTATTTTCTGTTAATCTTTCCGCCAAGCCAGTAGCAGACTGTGGCTTTCGCATGGTACTGACTTTCGTTTTTAACACGATGCGGAAGTTGTTAGTCTCGTTGTGTCACGCGTGGCTAGAAAACTTGCTTGGCGACCGATGTACATTCAAAATGGCTGGCTAGCAAAATGGATTTGCAGGGGGAAATTGTTGCCGACAACGACAGATACGCATTTCTCCTTGGTTCTGCATTGAAAAACGACGACTCGGAACAGTTCTTTTGTATATACGATTCTATTATACCGAAAGATTTATCGGATTCTCAGGTGAGAGAGCCATTTATTTTGAGTGGTGGGGAGAAATGAGTTCCCTCATGTCAATGTCAATGTTTTGAATAAGTAAAAGAAGACAGGAAAAATTCAGTTCAATCGATCGTCATGAATAATAGGACTGTGATGTTTTGCATTTCCCCCCACGTTTATTGAGATTGATATGATCCAGAATTGTGTCGCTGTGTATATTTTTAGACGGACCCTTCGTCGGAAAGTTTGTGTTGCGCGGTAGTTTTCAGCAGTTACTTCCCTTGGACCTTGACTTCCTCCAGAGTGCTTGCGATGACCCACTGATCCCGACGTATTTGCATGGCATACATTATACCTACAACCGAACACCAGTGTGGACAGATAGGGTCTTTTTGTGTCGAATGACGTGTCTTGTGCTTGTTTGTTTGTAGTTGAACTTGACAAGGAAAAGTCTAGAATGTGTGTAGGCTGCAAAAGCAGCCGGAATCTTTCGTGAAACGCTGGCGCAAGACCAGAAAATCAGTGGTTGAACATGTCAGGTAGGGTGTCTCACATACAGCACGCATCGTTTTCACTCGCCTTGTCCTTGTGCACCGCTTTCGCTGTTCTCTAAATAAGGAGAGTCTGTCTTGTTTATCCTATCCATAACGTATCTTTTTTATCCTTCTGCAGCTTTGTGGGGAGAGGGTGGGTGGGGCGGATTTGGGACTGGGCGAGCGTCGTCTGGCGTTCACCTCGACCCACGTTGCTGTGTTGGCCTATAAACGGAGCCGCTACTGGCGTAGCGCGACTGCTCAGCCCGGCCTTCGAGCCTGACTGGTTTGCACAAGTTGCGTGTACTGTGTACACACACTACGCAATATACAGGCAAGCAGAAGTGGCCAGCAACGAAGCAAATAACGGTGCACGAAAGTGCATCGGACATCGGCAAAGACAATAGGAAGTGACATTTGATCCCTGCTGTGAGTGTTCCCCAGCTCTGAGGAAAAACATGACCAAAGGTGGTAAGGGGTGAGATGGGGGGCGGTTGCCCCGAGAGCTCGCATCGTAGGTCAATGTCACGAAAGGGAAAAGTTGGAGCTCAAGGCCTTTGGGACAGAGTGTGTTGTCAGGACAGCGGTGAGATGGGTGGCTGAAATTTAAATGTTTTTTTTCCCCCAGGAGGAGGGAAACTTCGGGATAACTTTGAACCGGAAGAGTGGGCAGAACGTGCGTGGGTGTGTTAGAAGGATGTGGTGGAGTACTATTTTTCTTGTCACAGTGTAAATCAATCTTCTTCTTTTTTTGTCTTATTTTTTGTTTGCAGACTTTGCACTGCAGTATAGGTGAATCATTGAATGTTAGGGGCGCTGCTTGAGATTGTGTTTCTCAAAACAGTTGCTCTTCATGGTAGTATTTAAATTTAGAATACGGTGCACACAGTCTTATAGAACTTCATACACTGTAGCCTGTGAATGCTTGGGGCACCTCTTCAGATTATGTTCCTCTGAACAGTTGCTCTCGATACAATGATAGTGATGCTTAGTATTTAAATTTAATACACTGTTGGCATTGCTTTTCTTCATACTTAGTAATAAGTACACTGTTGCTCTTCTTAATACTTGGTACTAATACTGTAATAGTAGTATTAGTTATTAAATTTATGACATTGTCGCTTTTCGTGGTACACACTGTAGTTTTCTGCACATGCATGTTTGCACCCTTGTAGGCAACAGCATTTTTGTGTCTTGGTTGGGGAAGGTAAGTTATTATTGCTTCTGGTTGACATAATTCTGTAACTCAAGGAGATTAGAGCAGAGGTAGTTTCTGTTGTAGTTGACATAGTTAACACCCATTCTTTATGGTTGAAAGGCAGAGCAAACAAAAAGCTTATTTGCACACGTATGACACTTGACAGACTTAATCCAGTCCAAAAGTCTTGTATAGTTTTTTGTTTTGTTTTAAACCCTCTTACCCTGTTGTGACATTGGGGGCCGTTCCATTGTCTTTTTAGGTTCAGCTCTTGTTACCTTTCCAGTTAGTTTACACCATGAACTGACTTTAAATGAACAAATTTACTTTTTAATTTTATACTTTTAAGTTTTAATCTTTTGCTTCTGCATATTTGTATAATCAGAATATAATACACCTGGCTAAGTTTTGCTTCAGTATATTTGTAATAATAAAAAATATAATAAAAAATATAATGCACCTATACTGTTTTGACTGCAGTGTACTTTGAATGTTGTGTGCAGGTTAAGGGTTTTCCATACCTGTAAACCCATACAGTTTACTAGTATAAAATTCAGTTTTTACATTATTTGGTGGGGATATTATGGCTTTACCTAAAAATGGATACAGGAAAACATAATTTTCATGAGATTTTGTTGTTGTTTTAAACTGAGCAAAAAGATTCAAAACTGTCAAACGAGCAGCCGACACACGCTGTCGCCAAATGCACACTGACTGGCCTAGAGCAATAGGCTAAGAAATCTAGTCAGAAGTGAGATTTGAAGTGTACAACATTGCTTCCGTCCACTGCCACGTGTGCCAATTGGAATTCAAAATGCCGCTGCCACTAGCAAAAAAGATACTGGTCTGCATAAGGGAAATACAGGTTCACAAACTCTGGACTAAGGTTTACTCCCAAAGGGGGTTGACAGCTATGGTTTTCAGAGTCTTCTTTTGTGGTACTAGCAGCCAGCGTCTGTCCTGATTTTTTAATGATTTTTTTTAATGATTTTTTTTTCAGTCTTACTCTCAGCATGAAAAGTGAAATACTTTTAATATTACACTGGTTCATCAAATTTTGACAATCTGACGGAACCACACTGTGGGGGCAAATTGTGTCCTGAGTGGTCTAGTGACTAACTCTCACAAAGGCTTTAACTTTAAGCATAGCCTGCCTGTTCCTTGTGATACTTTAAAGTGAGGTCACCCTCAAGTGGCTGGGGCATTCCCTTGTCTCACTCCTCACTATAGTGTAAGTTATAACTTGTAACTTTGTAAGTTGTATTTAAAGTAAAATCATGTCAGAGCTGATTCAGTAACTGCAGCTACATTCAACTTTTCATTGATTAAATTGTACTCAGGTCAGACTGGGAGATGAAGCAGAACACTAGAACAGAGTTTACCTACTGTCACTGTCACATTTGACCCCTTAAGTTAAAAAAAAAATCCTTTGTCTGAAAAACAAAACAAAAACAAACAAAACAAAAAAAACAACCAAAAACTGAAGTAAGCGCAACAACAGCAGCACATTGAAGCAAAGCTGTCAGTATCACCATCTCTAACTAGTACACAGTAGCTGTCTAAGGTGTGATCTCCTAGTCCTAAGCCTTGGTGGATTTTAAGCTGTTGTTGATCAGCTACCTATCTTGATTACTCAGTCACCTATTGATTTCTTTAAAATTGAAATGTTTAATACTTTAATGTATTGCAGCCTGTTGGTGTCACTGGTGGTAATGTTATGGTGTTAAAGTCAAATTAGTAAAAAAGAGAACGTTTGCTTGCATGTTTCATGTTTGTCTTGATTGTTTTACTTTTAGAGAGGGTAAATGGAATATATATGTTATAAGTACACTGGCACAGAAAACATCCCATGTTATTCATCTTTGATTTTAAAAGTACAACTCATGAGAGGATGAAAAATTGTCAAACACTGGAGAGTGAAGCCTTCTCTGCCCAGTATTCCTCACTGTACCAGTCATTTTCTGCTTCTTCCTTGGCTTCTTAATACAGTATGGTATTAAATAGCTTCTCTGTGTGTGTTTTTTGGTGGTGGTGGTGTGTATGCATGCATGTGTGTGTGGTTGGCTGGTTGCTGATTTTTGCTACCAGTAAAGTTGTAACACATTATTTGTGATTTTCCCACCCAGTTTTACCTCCAAAAAAAGAAGAAGAAAAAAAAGAAGAAGTGATAACATTACGTTCTGATGGCTTAACACTAATCTTAGTAATAATAGGGAGAGGATCAGTTAACCCCAAGAGAATGGATCAGGTATCTTCTGAGTCAGTGAACTGTTTGCAGTCAACAAGGTGTATGTTGATCAGATGTATTTACTGTACCACAATACCAGACAGAGACATTGTAATTTGTATGTTTGCAAATATATTGGACCTGTTCCGCTGTAGCCACCACACAGTGGGAGCATGATTGCTACTCAGGTAAAAAAAATCTTGAATTTAAAAAAAAGTGTTTTGAATGTAAAGTCATCATACCAAATTTTGTGCAAAGCACATTACACTGACATTTTACTAAGTTACAGCCTTGCTCAAGTTGCTGTTCAACTTACTGTGACCCATCAGAGTCATTGTTATTTCTTGATAACTCTGTTGACTAAAGGGTTCAGTTGTTGATTTTGTGCGCGCTCTCTCTCTCTCTCTCTCTCTCTCTCTCTCTCTCTCTCTCTCTCTCTCTCTCTCTCTCTCTCTCTCTCTCTCTCTCTCCTTCATTTTTAAAGCTTTAAACATAAAAAAACAGAGTTTAACTTTAAGTCCATCATTGGATCCATGAGAATTTGAATTGCTTGAGAGGCCTGACAATAAAATAAAATAATCTTGTAATCTCTCTCTCTGTCAGTCTGTCTGAGTGTCTTTGTCTCTCTTTGTTACACTTCCAGTCAGTAGATTGTTGAAAATCTCTTTCAGATTGCTTTCTTTATGTCAGCTGTTGCTTTTCTTTTGCTATCCCCCCCCACCCCCCACCCACCCCACCCCCCACCCCACCCTCTTTGGTAAGTCTCTCCTCTCCATTTACTCAGCCATCTCTTCATTCACTCTGACCCATTTAGTAAAAAGAATATTTAAAAAAAATCAGAGAGCTCTTGCAAAGCAAGGAATTTAAGTACTTTAACCTTTGACCCTTTGTAACAATGTAACTGTAGTGTAAGCGGTGGGTGATGATGATTGGGCTGGTAGTGATTGACTAGTGAGCTGAAGTGTTTGCCAGTGATAGTCCCAACTGGAGAGCAATCAAGAGGTAGGCTAGTAGAGGCTAAGACTAGTAAGAGAGAGGAGTTTATTAACTCTGAAGTGTGGCCTGACAAGGGGCCAGGAATAAATCTTCCAGTGGGGACAAGGTGCCTGTTACTAGTAACCCTAGTACCGCGTCAACAGGCAGTATTCCCTGTTGTTAATAATGGTACAGAGCTGGGAACTGGGGGTAGAGTACCCCAGGGGGGAACTGTTTCTGGGGCGTTGTTTACTTCAGTCCCTCAGTGGGGTGCTGCGGATGCAGAAACTAAGGTCCCCTCTGTCGAGAACCCAGAACTGACAAATGTTCTCCCTTTAAAGCCTGATGGAGTAGGTCAGAGTGTAGCCGTGGCGTGCTTTGCCCACTGCCAGGAATTTCCCCCTTGTCCAAATTTCTTTTGTACAGGTCCATTTGCCCTCACTTTTTCCAGATCTGTCCCAAGGTTTTAACCCAGTTATAGTAAAAGCTAACCCAGTTTTCCTGTGTGGGCCTGTGGAATAAAATAGGTCACCATGCTCATACTACATTACTAGCCACAGTCACTTGTAAGCAGGTTCTCCTGGTGAGTGCCTAGGAATATATATATATATATATATATATATATATATATAATGTACCCAGGAATGGAATGGACATTGGTTTTTGACATACCAAAGCTTGTGTTAAAAACTGTTACTGTGCATTGATAAATGAATGGATGGTTGGTTTTCAACATAATACTGACAGTCAATTAGACAGACTTGTGATTTAGTGACTTGTGTTTTGAACTGGTGCAAAAGAATTGTGAATGTGTGATTTGTCTTGAGGTGACCCTACGTGGCTGACGGGACATTAAAATCCTAGAACTAACTAGCTAAAGTGTTTACTTGCAGAACTTCCAAACTTTACAACACCAGCTAGTACTGAACCAGTGACTGAGGTTCTGGCTGTGAACATTTCTGAGACCCAGTTCATGAAGAACTGTGTGTGGTTTAATAAGTGTCACATTGTCCATAGTCTTACATCCCTAATGAGTAATGTTACAACTTGTACTATGAATTTGATTCTCACCTAGATTAACATGAATGCTATAGAGACTACAACTGTATAAGGTATAATATACTTTTTCACTGTACTCTTCCCTTGTTGTCATTTGTAGTCTTTCTCAGTTTAAAGCAACACTAATGTCTGTTGTGGCCCATCTAGTTAGTTTTAACAAGAGTAAGAGGGTTTCGCTGCTTCCTTTGTAAAATCCATAGCTATCATTGTATTAAAGGTTTCATCTTTTAAGACCAATGCTAACTGGATTTAGAATACAGCTTTTACTACTCCAGGTGCTTGGTAACTGACAGGAATTTACCTTCCCAGTTCTCGTTTTCTCCAGTCCTCTTCAAACTTTCAGATGTAAAGCCTTGTGTATGTTTCATGAAGTCTTTGTAGCTAAATTATGTAAGTTGATGAAGTTTGTTTATCATTTTGGCCAGATATGACCTTGGTTGTAATATGGTTGACTAAACATAAACTATCAAATGACTGTATTGTGTGATTTTCTAATTTACATCAGGACTAGATGCTATCTAAAAAATCCAGTTTAATGTCAGTTGTACAGCTGTGGAGACTAAGCCAAACCAGTTGATGCCATTCAGTGATTCACTCATTGTTAGTAACCCAAATCAGTTTATGTCATTTACTCATTGTTAGTAACCCTAATTAGTTGATGTCATTCACTCATTGTTAGTAATGTTACATTGTTACTTTTTGTGTCCTACTCCTATTGTAGTCCTAGCTTCTACTTTTTTTCTTTCTTTTTGTAATGCTAAGTACTGCTAGCTTTTGTTGTCATTTGACAGGCCAGTGAGACTGAGGAAATTGTGCAGCTAAACCATTTTAGGGTGAAGCTTGATCAGCCATTGAATGACCTTGCGTGCCTTGCCAATCACTGCCGCAGTGCTGACAAAATTTGCCCAGAGGAAAATGAGCTAAGGCTGAAATACTGTGATTAGTGTGAACACGGAACATTTTCTGGTTCAGTACTTGTTGCCTCCCCTTTTTGTTGTAATGATTTTGAGTTTACATTTGACATATACATCGTAGTATACATGTATCGTATGTGTTTTGAGTGGTCGATCATAGGTGCATATCTTATAAAATATGTACACATTTATGTTAATCAGACTTGGTCATGAGTTATTGAGATTAAATTGAATTTAAAATGTAGTTGTGTAAATTAAGTTCATGATTTTTTGATTTTTTGAACCTATGGTGTGGTGAAGTATTAACTTTTATTGATCACTGTATTACTACTACAGATTTAGTTTACATCATTGCTGTATTAGTTTCTGATACCATTCAGTGATTCATTGCTTGGCAGGTTGTTTGAATGCAACCTCTGAGTCGCTCAGGAAATGTTGAAGTTGCGCTGGAAATCGCATTTGAAATTTGAAATATGCACTTGTCCGGTTTTGTACCTTTGACATGCCCACAGGCAGCAAAGCTCCAGTTCAAAATGCACCAGAACCCTCTATCTTTGTGGAACTGTTCAGCTGGTCAAAGCTCAGTCTACTCTTGCAAAGTGTCCTGCTGTCTGCTGAAGGCAGCTTGTGAACTGTTGAGACTTTTCCGCAGTACCTTTTTGACTATGGTTTTAGCTGGTCATGTACAGATGACTAGTTAATTAACACTGAACGTGACCTAGACAGAGCTTACAGTCGATGAGTGATTTATGAGCCCCAATTAATAATAATATTAATAATAATATATATATATATATATATATATATATATATATATATATAATATATATATATATCAGTAGTGGTAATTTTTATAGTGCCATATCTCACTGACAAGGGTGGGCACACCATGCTTTGCAAGATCAACAAAGCTGATGCTTTAAATAACCTAAAAAATAGTAATTGTATGGTCATAATATTGTATTTCTTGCACACCACACATGCGCGTGCACACACACATGAATTAGCCTAATTAATGAACATTTTGTTGCTGGTCCCCTGGTCTTGGGTTGCATGCAGTGACCACCCAAAGTTTCATATACATGTGCATTGCACTTTACCTGTTTTAAACAGCATCAGCTACAAATTGGGAAAAGATGGATTTTTGAAAAATTGAAGGCACTAATGAGTTACTTGTAGTGCAGTTAGTGGTATGGTTTTGTAGTTCAGTGTCTTATAATTAATGTGTACTTAAGTGTTAAATGCATGCAGTATGTAGGTAGATGGTGTATACCGCACAACATGCCCCACCTGGTGCGTCTTCGCAAAGTAGTCTATTGTTTAGGTGCAGAGTTTCAGTAGAACTGAGTATTGTTTGTGTAATACAAGTTTCTAAGATTTTAAAACATTTTTACTAGTTTTAGTACATACTGGGTTATTTCGGTGTTACATAATCCACCAAACTCTGACGTGGACTGCAGAATCTTGAACAGTGTCAGTGTGTATGCTGTCTTTTTCCATGCATTATAATTTATACAATATGCATGGGGGACCATCTGAGTTTATAAGTTATGGTCTCATACTTTGTAGAGTCTGCAAAGAATATGGTGTTGGAAAACACCCATCCATGTGGTGAGCAGGCTCGATTGTGCTTAACTTTTGGCTTTTTATAGACTGCTGTCAGTGTATGCTTCCAAGTCTCTTTGTTATGGTTAGGAGCTATAAGGTATAATGCCCTTATGATGAGAGCAAATTGATGAATTTGAAAAGTGCCTGTTTTGCACTCCCTAACTTTGCTGCAGCAACTATTCTGCTCTGTAAGTTTTGTGTTGCTTCGCTGGCAAATAGTAGTATTAGTACTGTCTGCCATTAGTGTTTCATTCCATTCTTCTTCATTTTTTTCTTTTTCTTTTTTTGCCTTTTGTGTTTGGGTTGAAGTGATGCGGAGGGTAGTTTGTTTGATACCCTTCATGTATTCTTAAAAGTTTCTGTATGTTGGGGTCAAGCTCGTACCACAAGTTTTGAGCTTCCTTGGTTTCTGGTTGAATTTAATATAATGCTGAGTCTGTTTTGTCTGGCAGCTGGAGAAGATCAAGGAGAAAGCACGCTACATCGCCGATCTGCCCGAAGACAAGTTTAATGAGCTGGTGGTGAACGCTCGTGACTACAGCCTGGCCCGTGGCCGCCCGCCCCCTTCCCTATCCTCGGCCATGAGCTCCGGCGGGCACTATGTTCTGGACATCCCCAGCGATGACGATGAGGAAGGCAGGGTCAGCCCCACTGCCAGGGTCCCTCAGCTGAATTTCTGCACCAGTGCTTTGCCCCACAAAGGCAATGCCACCGGGATGACGGACGATGACTCGGGTCTGCCTTCGTCCACTAAATCAGGTCGCCGGACCAGCCTGTCTTCTGAGGACACCGCTGAAGTGGAAGAGAAAGGTGCAGTTCGCAGCATGAAGCCGTTTGCGAACCCAGATCCAAAAAGGGGGCAGAAAAAGGAGGAGGAGGAAGAGGAGAGGGAGAGCCTGGTGCCACGGCTGAGAGTGAGCGAGTCGGTGGTGGTGAAGCACACTTACAACCCTCAGTACGACGAGGAGGTGATGGTGGAGCACGACAACGAGTCGGTGGAATCCCCTCGCAGCGATGCCTCCAGCACACGTGAGTATGACGTCACTCAGATGGACAACGAAGACCTGGGAGGCGGCGGCACAGAGATGACCACCTTCAGCTCCGAGCAGCACGGTTACTGCGACGACGACGACAGTGATGAGAACATTCACCGCACCCTCTACGGCCAGCACAATTTGCGCTCTGCGTGGAGCATGGCGCGCCCTCGAGCCTCCAGCACCTCCTCCCTCCAGTTCTCGCGATCCTCCAGCATGCTGGCCAAGGGGCAGACGATCTCCAGCCTTCGCAGCGGTAGCGCCACTGCCATGACCCGCAGCGTCGACGACTCGGTGCATTTCTCTGCTCTCCGGAGCCCCACCCCCTCTAGGTACTCACCAGACTGTGTGTCTGCTCTGTCATGTTCCCCCCCATTTGGGAAGGGCGAAAACTTGCTGAGCAACATCGGGAACTCCATCAGCCCCCTGTTGCAGATGCAGACACCATCGTACAACCTCAGCAAAGCAGAGACGGGTGCTGATGGTACTTCTGGGGATGGCAAAAAGAAGAAGAAAAAGAAGAAGGACACCAAAGGTAAGCTCATCAATGCATATATATATATATATGTGTGCTATGCATTTGTGAAGAGAGGAAAAAAAGGGTCTGTTACAAACAGTTGTTTTTGCTTACAAGCATGGTGGGCAACCATGAAATTCTAGATAGTCTGTGAAACACACAATTCTCTCCACAGAGACGAGAGAGAGGGGGGACAAGAAGGGAAAGAATTGTGCAGAGCTCTTGTTATTCATAACTGCAGCAGATCCCTGGCACGTCCTAGGTGGCCAGTTACTTCCCTTCCAGTGATACTCGGCCTGGGTCCCATGCAATGTGTATGTACACAGTATATCATGTATCATGCATGTATACTCTTTGCCTGGTCTCAGTATAAG
Organism: Alviniconcha marisindica; assembly: GCA_018857735.1. Classification (NCBI taxonomy): domain Eukaryota; kingdom Metazoa; phylum Mollusca; class Gastropoda; family Provannidae; genus Alviniconcha; species Alviniconcha marisindica. The sequence continues at coordinate 585,048 of JABMCL010003715.1, read as the reverse complement.
ATGCAGGAAGCAAGTATTGTGTGTGTGGGGGGGGGGGGGGGGGGGGAGACAGACTTACATGGCTACAAGTTGATGTTGACTGACAGGTCACAGTTCATGTGTACACTGGTGTTTTGCAGCTTGTTACCTGTAAACAAGTCTTTTGTGTTCATTCTCAGTTGTCTGTCTGAATTTAATTTACACAGGGGATACACTCTTTCTTTTGAAGACTAAAATCAGTCCTAATGTTAGAAGTGGTTATTGCGTGTAGGTGTGTGTGTGTTGCGTGTGTGTGTGTGTTAAGTTTAGTAAAATTAAATTGCTTGTGCATATATCCCAAACTATAGCTAGCGATATTCTAAGTTAGAATTAATGCTATCAGGTGCTGGTTATATTTTAGATCATTTATTTTCGGAGACAGTACCTAGCACAGTGCCTCTGTCAACTTTGGACATGCTGCCATATATTTGCAGTCAGTGATTTGTCCCTGTGATTTTCCCTGCCAAGTAAAGCTGCTGGATTTAGCACAGCAGGCTGTACACTAGCACATTAGCAGTCCCACAACTTAGGTAGCATGCAGGTTACTGATGAGATAGTTTTCATACAGAGCTGAAGAAAAAAAATGAGTCGGGGAAATGATGCATGAATATAAATTGGTGATACATATATTATCGTACGTCTCTTTTTTCTACTCCCCCTCAACTTTGTGTGTGAGTGAGTGTGTGTTGTTTGTTTTAAGTTTAAGAACATAAATTTTGCAGTCACTGGTTTTGTCAGTGTTTCATTTTACAAAGAGGAGAGTCGAGTACGGTGGTGTCATTGTCTTAGAGGTGACCTTTTTCTTTTTGTCTGTAGATAAGGCTTGAACTCCAAAGAGTCAGAGGGTTAACGACTTTAGGTAAGGTTGAGGGGCGACGGGGTCACAGTGACGTGATGGCAGTTTTACCCCGTGCCTCGGTGTCCGTACAGCGTTTTCACATTTTTGACTCCCTAAAAAAAACACCCAAAAAACCCCGGGCTAGTTAGATTACTTCGGGGCGGCACTAGTGTGATACTGATAGGCTCTAATGAGGGTGACCAAACGGGAAGTACGAGGGCGCTCCAGTTCACTGCCAATGCTTTAGTTAGCGAGGCTGGCGTAAATAATGGTTCTAATAACAATACACCCAGTTCGCTGGGTGGGTGTCGCTGTTAGCGCCCATTGCCGTCTGCTTGCTTCCCAGAACTGGACGTGTACATTTTGCAGCGGGAAATAGTGTTGTTTTACACAGTCAGCAGGGTACAAGCCGGAGCAGCGTGGGTTTCGTGGCCCGAGTTGTGTCCAAAAACCTGTGCAGTTTCTCGGCCACTTTCTCTCTCGCTCCACCTCCTCCCCCCCCCCCCCCCCAAGGTTCTGAATTTGCCCGAGACGCACTCATGGTGTCGTACGAGCTCGCATTGTTATAAACCGGGATCGTCGTGTTGGGTTGCCGGGTAATCATGTGTAGAACTTTCTGGCTTCAGCCGGGGGGGGGGGGGGGGGGGGGTACGGGGATGGGGGTTATAACACTTGACAGTGCAGTGACTAGGCTAGAATCTATAGGCCGAGTCGTCGGCTAGCAGCATCGGCATTTGACAACATGTGGCTGTGATACATCGCCTGTATTATGTTTTATCCGGGAGACCAAGCGTTATTTTGACACAGCTGCGCTGCTTATTGTGTACGAGTACGAGTATTTGTCGCAAGTAGCCTACACGCGCGTGTGTGTGTTGTGGCCATCTCTTGAACGCGTCGCAGAAGGGCATTGTTGTTGGGATAATAAGGGGCCGCGGATCTTTCCTAGATCCCAGTACAGTGGCCAGCAAATAGCTTGTGAAATACAGCGACCAGTTGTGCAAATTGGTTGGTGCTTTTTTTTTTTTTTTTTTTCTCTCTTCTTTTTCTGGTGGACGAATCGATAGCCGACGAGTCCAGGGGGGGTTCCATGTGGACTTACTCTGCCACACTGAAGACAGAAACTTGCACGGACACTGTGGTATTTCACAATTCGGCGCACGAGGAGGAAGAGATTTGTTGGTCCATGCAGCACGTTCTGCTCCTAGTCGTACTTGCTGAAAAGCAGCTTCCCGAGTTTACTGAATGAGACGCGCTGCAAATATGATTATGACACACTGTGTCCGTCTGACACATTGACTAAGCACCTATGTATGATGTTGATAGGCGTATGCATACACGTTATCAGGAACGGCAAGATTACGCTGGCGGACTACCGACTACGTCGGCACGAATGACACAATCTAGCCAGCTTGGGAACTGACTCAGCGTGCTGGCTGGTGTCGCCGGTTGTGTGTGTCGTCAGAAGCTTTTCATAGCAACACGCGGTTGGCGGTTGGGAGTCCTTGGTCGAAACAGCTTTGTCAGGATGGAATCTATAAATTCTTTTCGGGACAGTTCCAGACGTGGGCATGGCATGCGTGCTCATTCAGTCTCAGAGCTCTGCTAGTGCTGCCGACCGCCGAGTTGTGACAGGGAATGTATATTTACATCCTGATTGATTGATTTGCTTTTTCATTTTTGTTGTTCTTGCTGTGATTATAATTAGATACCACAGATTCTGCAAGGCTGTAGCGGTGTACAACAGTATGGCCAGCTTAACGGACCAAAAATGGATTTATTTCGCTCTGGAAGAAGAAATTTGGAAAGAAATCATGAGAGTGCATTGTCGGCGTTATATTTTTTGACACAGACTCCAAACGATAGCAGCATTCTTGTGTGAACGTTTATATATAATAAAAAAAAAACATTATGTGCAACACTCCAGGAATTCAGAACAGCAAATACAGAGTTCAGAATTAGCTTAGCACTCTTGTAGCAGAAGGCTAAAAATATCTAAATCAGTGGTGGTTTTCCCCCCGGAGAAGGTAGACAGATGATTATTTTGATGGGATAAAGTGAAGAGGAGGGAGGGGGTTGCAGCTGAGGGGCAAGTTGATGAAGAGAGAGTAATACTAATAGCTTGATAATATCAAGAGGGGCGTGGCGCATCCACAGCAAAATTGGCACCATCCACCATGGGTCCAGTGAGACAAACCAGTGGACCCAGCTTTCTTCCTCTGGAGATGTTCCGGTATCTTCCCCTTCCCAACATGGACTTCGGGCAGCTTCTGAGACTCACTGCCCAGGGTAAGAGAGAGAGAGAGAAATCTTGAATCCCCAAGAATAAAGATTTTAGGTGGGGATCCTTACTTATTAATATATGTACTACAGTCTTACAATTTGTCTTTGTTAAATGTGCATGCCATTGCATACATGCATGATAGATGTAGCAGTATAGTAAATTAGTAATAGTTCAGATACAGCCAAGATGACAAAAAGGTTGAAGTTAAGTCTTGACATACACATTCTCAGCTGAAACTATGATACAGTAATATATATATAAATGAAGTCAAGTCTTGTCATGCATGTTCTCAGTGCTGAAATGATAATATAATAGTATGATATTAGTGATGTTATGTATACATGTACACATGGTACAAAGATAGTGATACAGAGTATATAATAATACCAAAGATAACTTGACACAAACCTTTAGAGAGGGGGATGAGTGGCATAGAGCTGCACTCATGCTTTGCCATACTTCCCCTACCCCCACCCCCCAAAAGTGATGACCTTTTTTTAACAGTGACAACCTTGAATACTCTTTTGGAAAAACTTTCCACATATCATTTGTTGGGGGAAAATTTGCTGCGACCTTCATCCAGTCTTTATAGTCCTGCTTGTAGTCCTACAGGCCCTGTACTCAAATTAAAAGATGATGATGATGAAGTGATGCTTAATGTCCTCGGATGTCGGCTGACATATTAGAGACAAGCTGAGACCAGTGCCGAAACATGGTTCAATAAATCTTTATGTCCACGGAAGCCAGAAGGCTCGTTAGGACGGACAGCCCAGGACGGCCACCTCGACTCTCACACAAATCCTGAACTATGACTCAGATTAAAAAGCAGTAGAAACTAGAATAGATTTTATAAGCAAGTAATCCCCCCCCCCCCCCTCCCCCTTCACAAAAGGTGCAGTAAAGTAGACCTATTATTAGTATTAAAGTAGAACAGTGTAGGGTTCCAGGGGCTGTATATATATATGATATTCATTCACTGCTTTTCCATGAAAGGACAGGTGACCTAGGTAGCATGGTGTGAATTTACTGAGCATTACTCACATGTCCTGGTGACTTTTTATTATGGGGTGCAGGTGTCAGATATAAACCCAGGTCTTCATTATACTATCATACATTTTAGTTGACATTGCCTACATTATATGAACAGAGGAAAGTACAGAGAATGTGTGTTAGAGAAAGGACCCATTAAATTGTGAGGGGTAGGGGCATGGAGATGCATATATATATATATATATATATATATATATATATATATATATATATATATATATATATCTTCATGGAAGGAAAAACATGGGCATCAAAAGACCAGCAAAACATTTAGGCAGTGCGAAACGGTCACCGATTCCATGCCTCCAGATAGCATGACTTGACAATTCACTCTCCCTTGTACAGGTGCAGCTGTAAACAAACGGTTATATCAGCAAACATTTAGTCAATTGATACGAAACTGGTCAGCTATTCCATGCCTCCGGCTAGCATCAGAGCATGGTGTGCCAGCTCATTCTCGCATGCGGTTGCACACTTATAGTTGTAAACCACATTATTACTGTATAAGCCACCATTTAAGTCAGAACGAAAACGGCCCCAGATTCCGTGACTCCAGGTAGCATGACTTGCCAAATTCACTCTCGCTTACAAGTACAGTGGCAGAAACTTTGTAAAGTACGTTTCCGTTCCTTCCTTCCTGCGAATCTAGGCCGGCCGCGTGTGTATGGCATGGCCGCGCTTGCTTGTGCAGAGTGCTGTCACTGTCAGTGTGAAATATACGGTATAATAATAAATTGTGCACGTTGTAGAAGGCGGCCTGGAGGCTGGGGAGACACCGGCATTTTCAAACAGCTCGTGTGGTGTCCGCCGGCGAGTGTTGCACGAGAGGAAGTGAAGTAAGTGCCTGCGGCTGACTTGCCGGTGTTGTTAGCTGACCACAAATCGCCCGTTGGCTGGGGTTGGAGGTCTGTGACCGCGGGACGAGGTTATGCTGTGTGTAGATAAATGTATATATATATATACAGTGTGTGTATACACCTTGTACAGTTTGTAGGTCAGCTATGACTGTATGAGTCAGAACCGGCAGCAGGGATGAAAATCGTGTTTCAGAATCGAAGTGTTTTGCTTAGAACTCCGTTGGGGGAAGGGGGGGCTGTTAATAGTACGTACTTAAGGACACTTTCACACACACAACACACACTGATTTCAATTCGCAGTCACGCGCTTGGGGGGGGGGGGGGGGGGGGGGCATAGGATGGCGTTTTCATTGACCGGACTTGCACTGCAGATCAGTACAACACTTAGATGGAACGGCGATAGTGTTAAATTCATGAGCTGCTTCACTGAAGTCATGTGTGACAAAGAACGCGCGCGCACACGCACACCAGCACGCAGTTTATTGTAGGCTACTCGAAGCTCGAAATTACTGGGGCATTCGATCAGCCAAGCCCAATTTTATCTCGTGAACCTGAAGGGAATCAGCCGTATTCGTCCAGTGTGTATGTGCGCGCGCGCGCTTGTGTCGCTGACGTCTGCACGACAGAGAGGGGGAGAGAGACAGAGAGACTAATAAACCAACTCCGAGAAAATGGAAATAGGTCTATATACGCAGCTAATTATTCGTCAGGCTGTCTCTGACAGTTTTATCTGTCTCATTGCGGCCTTCACCTTGAATAACGACCCGTCTCACGTGTCTTCTAACTTGACCTTTGAAGGGTCGTCCGCCCGCGATTACTGCCGCCCGGCAAGGAGTTGTTTTGCGTTAAAGACCGCGACTCTGGTTTTCTTTTCTTTTTTTGACTCGTAACAACATGGTCGCTGTTAACGTTAGACGTTGTGTTAGGTGACAAGTTAGGCTTTTTGAGATGGGGGCACCGGTACAGTAGTACCAGTAGACTAGCCTATTGAGCTTTTCCCCCGTTAATGTTCGACTGACCTTTCAATGTCACAGCCGCGTTGAAACAGTTGGAATAAAGCTGTATGTTTCGGTGTGTTGCACGGGCATCAGTCAGATTTATTCTGACAGGTTGTAGTTGTTACACATGAAACTTATTTAATAAACTGTGTAGTAGCCGAGTGGCTACTGTACTGTGTGCTAACACATACATGTATGCGTGCACGCACGTGTGCACACACATACATTACACGCACCGGCTTTGGGGGAATGAATTAATTATTTGCTTGTGTGTGTAGCTTACTTCCAGCAAAGTTCTGTGCGTAAATCAGTGTTTCAAAGGAAGACAAAGATTTTTGTCTCTGTTTAGCATGTTCAAGGGAGACTGTGGTGAGTTAGAGTTATTTCATGAAAGTCTGAGCATTTGCTGTTCTTGTTAACACTTGGCTTGGTAATCAATGCTAACAGTAACATGAACAGTTTTAAGTAAGATTTAAAAAATAAAAATAAAAACCATGAGAAAAACAGATGGCTTCATTTACATTATTGAGAAAAAGTGTTAATCTGGAAATGATCACAGGTTACCAAAGTGTCTGGATTAACACAGTCCCAGCATCGCTTTCCGGCACCTTCCTCCAAGGAAGGAAGGATGTCGTAAACCAGTGCTTGGAGTTTGACACACACACTCTTCCAGATGTGGTTGTTTCTAAATTCTATCCACCAGAGGTCATGGATAATTAATTTTTAATGTACAGTCGACCATGAGTTATATTAGTGTTTCATGGATGACTGGCAAGATTTATTAGCACCACTACACATGCACCTACCCACTGTGTCCAGTGCATGCACATTGTGTCTGACACAGGTGGTAAGTACTGTCACATGTGTGAGCTTGGTAGGCTTGGCGCAACAACACCTGTTTCCAAGTGAGCTGGCCATCCAGGACACCTTTAACCAATTCCCTGCCTTTCATCATGAAGGCCGTCCACAGTGTCTGTTAAACCCGTATTCCCTGCCCTTGAGATGTCATTTGGGCCACACATGACACAACATTGGTTATTACCTATTCCCTGATGTTTTGACATCATATAGAGGTGCCCACAGCATCTGTTAAGCCTGTTCTTAACTGGGCAAATGTTTGTTCGCTGAACATACTTCGGACAGTTTGACGAACTATGATTCATTTCTTAATTGAACTTTTAGTTCGCCGAACATGGTCCAGACAGTTCAAAGAATTTACTTGTTCTCAACTGGCTTGTAATGAGATGCAAGCTTTGGCCCGAACTTGCGGCAGACGCGCAGCAGACAGCATGATCGAAAATGTAGGCTAAAGTCAAGTCAATATACTTTAATCATCCCTCACAGGGTAATTCAACTAACTACTATCTCATTCTGGGTCTCCGAGACAAGGCTGCACCTCCCACAAGTCAACAAATAAACAGATTCCCTCTGAAGCAAGTGAAGAACCTAGCGACACCATCATCCATTTTTATTTTTATTTTTTCTTCATCCACAGGAGAGCTCTGCTCTCAGCATGATCGAAAATGTAGGCTAAAGTCAAGTCAAGTCAAGTCAATATACTTTAATCATCCCTCACAGGGTCATTCAACTAACTACTATCTCATTCTGGGTCTCCGAGACAAGGCTGCACCTCCCACAAGTCAACAAATAAACAGATTCCCTCCGAAGCAAGTGAAGAACCTAGTGACACCATCATCCATTTTTATTCTTATTTTTTCTTCATCAACAGGAGAGCTCTGCTCTCAGCCAATCAGAGGCAATGTTCATCGAATAGGGCAAATGTTCCCAGAACATGTTGAGCGAAGCATTTTGGACCCCGAATATAGCTTCGACAAATACTTCCAACTAGGCTTGCGAAGAAAAGTTCGCCCAATTGAGAACCAACTAGGTTCACCGAATACTTCCAACTAGGTTCGCGAACAAACATTCGCCCAATTAAGAACAGGCTTTAACCTCTTTTCTGCCCTTGAGATGCCATATGGGGCATGCACATCTGTTTGCTTTAAAACCCATACCTGGCTGTTTGGCCACCATAAGGGCTGCCCACAGTTAATATCTGTCAACCGATTTCCAGCCTTTGAGATGTGATATGGGCCATGCACAATCTCTGTTAATCCATTCCCAGCTTTTGGGTGATCATAGAGCTGCCCACAACACAGGTTAACCCATTCCCTGCCTTTTAGCTAAATACAGGCTGCCCACAGCATCTGTTAATCCATTTCACTGCCTTTCAGACATCACATGGGTTGCCCACAACATCTGTTAACCTATTAGTATTAGCTGCCTTTCAGAAATCATACAGACTGCCCCCAAAAACATCTTTACCTGTTCCCTGCTCTTGAGATATATGGGCCTCACACATTAAATGTTAACTTGTTCCCTGCCCTTGATATATGTGGGTCATGCACAACATCCGTTAACCTATTCTCTGCCCTTGAAATATATGGGCCGAACACAGCATCTCATAACCTATTGTCTGCTCTGGGATGTGATGGGTAGCACACGTCTCTTGACATAATCCCAGCTTTTTGGATGCCGTGAGCTGCTCACAATATCTGATACTGTTAACCAGTTGTCCTTGGTATTGTTTTGTATGAGCCACACACATCTGTTAATCTATTCCCCACCTTTACAAAGTCATATGCTGATACGGGCTGCACAGATCTGTTGATTCATTCCTTGCCCTAAGAGTTAGGATGTCTTTTTGGCCACCCACATCATCTGCTAAGTCTTTCCTTGCCCATATGATGTCTCTGCCCCCCCTCCCCTGTATGACATATGTTGTTAGTGGTAACCTATTCACTGCCCATATGATGTCTTTCTGGCCACATATAAAGTCTGTTGTTATTGGTAACCCATTCCCTGCCCATATGATGTCTTTCTGGCTACCCATGACGTCTGTTGTTATTGTCAACTCATTCCTTGCCCATATGATGTTTCTGACCACCCATGAAACCAGTTGTTAGCAGTACCCCATTTCCTACCCATAGGATGTCCTTCTGGCCACTCATGACGTCTGTTGTTAGTGGAAACCCATTCCATGCCCATAGGCATAGGATGCCTTTCTGGTCACCCACAGCATCTGTTATTGTTGACCCATTCTGTGCCCAGATTATATCTTTTTTGGCCACCCATAATGTCTGTTATTGTTCACCCATTCCCTGCCCATAGGATGTCTTTTTGGGTCACCCATTGTGTTTGCGCAGTCTGCGGTACAGAATTCTTTGGCAAGCTGGAAAGGGTTAATGTAGGTTGCAGCTAATGATCAATGAACTGTGACTGTCATTCACGCACTGGGTCTGGCACACCACGCCCCAGGGCTAATTATAAACTGTGCAGCCTAGGTGTCTTTTTTGTTTTGTTTCAATGAGTATGAATCTTGTGATGTTTAAAAATTAGATGCCAGTTATTTTCAGCAATGTCTGGAAATGGAAACAACTGGCATTTGCGCCATGATGCCTTAAAGGTCTGACTGTTGTAGGTATTGTATTTTTATTTGCACTAGTTGCAGTATGCTTCTGTTTCCAACAATGGACCGAGTAGGGCCAGATAGGGACAGCACCGCCCCCACGCTCATCTCATCCCGTGTGGAAGCAAGACATTGCAACCGGAATCGTGGCCGCATGAAATAGAACAGAAGTGTGTGGAAATAGAATGGAAGCGTGTGGTTCACGATACTGTCTAGGCCACCGGGCACGCAGCACCAGCAGTTCTGGCCTCCTCCGCCAGACCGTGTGCCAGGCTGGCTTGCCATCTGTCTCGGTGTCTACTGGCCGTCGACGGCCCGGTAGGAGAATGGTAGCTTCAACGTTTTGCTGCTGCAGAGTGCGCCTTTTTGCATAATTTGTGTGTGTGTCTCTCTCTCTCTCTCTCCAGTGACAGCTTTGCAACCGTTGGAAGATACACTTTTGCAGCGACAGCTTTACTTCGGCGTCTGCACACACACACACACATGGGGGGGGGGGGGGGGGGGCAGGAAGCCGTTTCGTAGCGCGACAGAATCAACTTTATGGCTCGACAACACAACACTGCAGCAGCAGCAAATAAATTACCTGCAGTCGTAGTTTGAACGGTACACTGAGCTTGATGTCAGTTGTCACTGGTGGCTTTTGTGCAGAGCTGCAAATTTGCGACCAGGTTTTACGTCCGCATAACAGGAGGGGTTTTTTTGCTGCCGTTTCGTTTTTTGTTTTTTTCCCCCATCTGCAAAAGTAAAGTTTTCGCCGCAAAAGTGCACGTCTCAGCGGCAGATCTGTGTTTGTAGCCGCAAACGTAAACCTGAACTGCAGCGACAAGAATCTTGCAGCTGCAACTCTCCAACCACAGCGGCGACTGTCTGCTGGGGGGGGGGGGGGGGGGGGGTGCTTTTATCGATTTGCCTGCGAGCCGGTTCTGGGAAGCGCCGGGCAGGCTCTCGCAATGCTGTTGCATCATCGTCGTCGTCGTCGTCTTCCGCCTCTCCCTGCCAACGCCCAGGCATGCAGCTGTTGGACGAGGGCAAAATTTTGGAACCTTGTGCAACCAGGTCAGGCCAGTCTCGGATGCGTAGACGTTTCCCCCCCCCCCCCCCCCCCCCCCTTGCCGCCTTACCCTCCCTCCCCTCCCACACACACCTCCTCCCCAAGGCTGTTGCTCGTGATCGGATCATTGCGCTCAGCTCAGCCGTGCTGCGTGTGGGCAAGGGGATGGGACGGTGGTGGGGATCGGGCGCGTGCGCTTGAATAATAGATGGTGTGTGTGTCTTCCATTCGGACTTGGAGACGGACCACTCGGGGACTGATTGGCCATGATTTGGAGGCTGGCAGTCTTCAGGTCGGCTTCCGCGGCGGCGCCAGCGTCGGCCTGGCAGTTTTGTTGGTGTAAGTCTCGCAGTTCCTTATATGGTCTTATACGCGTGTTCGATGTGTTTGTATACTGTCTTGACCTTCAGAATTGTGTGTGTGTGGTGAGGGGAGGTTCCTCTCATTTTAGCTACGGTGGGTTCCCTCTCAATTTCGCCACGGCGGGTTGTAATGTAACATTTATGTAATATACATATATTAAATGATTGTATCTCTGGTTAACAAAAAATCTGATGCATTCACAAATATGTAATGATCTGATGCATTCACAAATATGTAATGATAGTCGCTTTCATATAGCGCTGTAAAAGCGATCATCATTATATAATCACGTTGAATGTTGAAAGTCTAGCTTTTGGCCAAGTTCAGTTGCTTCTGCAGTTTCGCAGCTAACTTATATAAAATAAATGTTTACGTGAACGGCATGGCAGGCAGCTGCGTGAACTGCGTGTCCGGTCAGCACCCCGGCCCAGGGCCGGACTGAGCGGGCCGAGGCCGGCCAGGCCCCTCCTGTCTCCGGACGTCTACTTGGCTATTTCCGGACAACAGGGAGCCACTCTCCCTTGCCGTTCGTTTGATCCCTCCCGCACTTTTCAGCGATTGCAACGTGTATGTCGCTGTCGATCTCCTTCCATCGACCACTGGCAGCAATCCGGCTGGCGCCGCTCGCTAACTCACTGGCATACGGGCGAGGAATTCGGGAGGCCGATTTGGGGGTCTGGTGTCTGTCACGTGCAGACGGTGCTTGTGGTCTTGACAGGTCCAGGTCTTCGGTAGCGTACTTACGGGACTTGGCGTCGTCGAGGGCAGCACTAGTGACAACGCCCTGTGTGGCTGGATCCGATTGGGTCGTTTTTCTTGTTTTGGTAGCCGTTGATTAGTCCCTTCTTTCTCTTTTGCTCTTTTTAGAACAGCTGAAGCCGAGGCAAGCAAAACAGTGGTGTTTGAGTCGGTTTTGATGCATTAGTCTTTTTTTTCTTGTCTTTTTGTGCGCTTACCGAATTTTAATTTCATATGGGGGGGGGGTGGCAGTGTAAACATGTACTGTTCCCTTCTCCACCCCTCTCTCTCTCTCTCGTTTAAAATCTAGTTACAATGTTAGCCTACCCACCACATCATATGCTTGTTATTTTGAGAGTCTCGTTTAAGTTTAATTACTTATTTGACGCTCCCCCTTTTCATTGATTAAAAAAAAAAAATGTTTAAACCAAACATGTACTGCATGAGCGTTGGCTCATTGTCATAGGCTCATCCGTGACGTGAAAATATTTAGCTATCTAGTTTGTGTTTCTCTTGTTTAGAGCAATAACAGGACCGGAATGGATGAGCAGAACAAAAATGTAGGTGCGATCAACGCAGCTTATTAAACATATTATTGTGAGCACAGCTGTTGCAGAGACCCAGTGGTTGCTTTATCATTATGCCCTTCGACGTACAGGGGGCTCGTTTGAACTTGCAGGGGTTCGTTTCAACACATTCTCCATTGCCTGACAACACATGCTTGTACAGTTGAAGTTGAATTGACCTCGAACTCAATCATTTCAAATATTACTTTATACCATTGCCTATTTCATGCTTGGTGAGTTCTTCGGTTTCAAGGCCCCTTCAACAGCACTGGCCGAAAGGCAACAGAGAAGTAGCTCTCACCACCTCTGTCACTGTGCTGTGGCAGTCCTGCCATAGAGTAGTCTCAAATCCATGGATGGGACGGGACGGTGGCATTGTGGTGAATGCAAATTTGTCTTCGTCCGACAAGGAGATGCCAGAGATTTTGGAAATGCCATCCTGCTTGTCATTGGCGGAATTGATCAAGCAATATTGCGACCTTAGCAACAAAAAAGAAACTGAGAAAAATAGAAGAAGAAGAAGAAGAAGAGAGAGGACGCGCGACTGTCCTGGAAGTATTTCACTTTCGAAACGCACCCTGCAGTGCTTGCCGCGAAATATTTACAAGCTCGCAAAACGTATTTCCACCCAAGAAGTGGAAGCTTCAGCGTGTGCAGAACGCGTCACCAAATTAACGTTGCTCCGCATAGACAGTTGAATCACAAACGCACGTTGTACACGTGCTGTAGAGCTGTGCCAGAGCATGTGTACGCGTGTTAAGTGTGCATGTGTACAAAGTTTTGTAGGTGTGTTCCGACCTCCTCCCCCCCAACCCCCACCCACCCTTTTTTTTCTTCTCCCTTAAATACACAGATATCGTATAATGACATTCCCCGTATGCTTGCGTGTTATTTGTGATGCTATTGTTGAAATCTTTGTTCGCTCGAATGCAGTAAATGACAACTTGTCTCGCTTGTTACTAATTACCAGTGTGAGGTTGCTCCAAAGGGAAATAGACGGTTGAATCACGAACGCCAGGTAGTTACTAAGGACGATGATTAAGCGCCCGTTTCGCACTACGGGTGATAATATACCAGCAGGGAAAAGTTATGCCTGATCACAATTTCAGAGTATACTAACAGGGAAAGGTTATGCTTGATCACGACAATTTCAAAGTATACTAACAGGGAAAAGTTGTGACTGATCACGGCGATTTCAAAGTCCGTGCCGTCGCCTTTTGTGTGTGTGTGTGTGTGTGTGTGTGTGTATTTGTTACCGACCTTCATGATCGACAGATTAAAATTAAAAAAAATTATATTTTTTATAGACCTTTTATGTTCGTCAGAGATTCGAGCTGGGGGGTTTCTTTTCCTCGCGTACATACTGTCGATATAAATATACAATCGAGCCTGTTCGGGTTACAGAGTTCAAAGTTGTACTACACGCAGAAGACTTGTTCTCAGGAAGATAACCGAATCGGCACGTCTTGTTCTCAATCAGATAGTCGCATGATCTAGACGTGAAGGTGTCGCCGCAAGTGAATCATTCATGCGATAGCGTATTCCACGTGATCTTCTGTTTTTCTTTTTTCCTTTGGTGTGGGGGTGGGGGTGTACTTTTTCCTTTGGAGGGGGTGTACTTTTCTGTCAGTGATGCACAGTTCTGCTCATCGTGCATTTGTTATGCACTGTAAGCCTACAGTTGTTACGTGAGATTTGTACAATGCGCGTTGACAGGCCGTGTGAGGTATAGATTAACAATTAGCACATAGCAAGGATGAAATTTATATATAATATATATATATATATATATATATATATATATATATATATAATAGAAAGATGATGACAGCATCGTGGTTTCATGCACCTTTCACATACACATTAATTTATTATTCATGGTAATTAGCGTAATAGATGCGTGCCGTACATCCCTCAAACAAATGGAGCGTGAGTGTGACTTGGGGGGGGGGGGGTTAAATTATTTAATACATTTTCGCTCGCTGCATCATGGTCGACCTGCAGTGAGCCCGTGCGGTTAACGGGGCCCAGAAGTCCAAGAACAAAGCAGCCTGCGCCAAGGTTCACGTCATCTCCGCACATTTTGGACTCGCCGCTTTCAGTCTGTTGCGACTTGACTAGCCTTTTTGCTGCCCGTTTGAACTTGTGTAAATTAAGCTTTGTGTAGTCGGTATGCTAGTGTGTGTGTGAGTGCGTGCGTGTATGCGCTTAGAATAGTCTCCACAGACAAGATTTTGTGCTTTATAAATACTTTAAATTATTATTTCTTAAATTACGACCTGCCTAGACTGCGTACAACTACAACGGTACAATTAAGCGAGTCCTTCCTGTGCTAGTGTGCTCCTTCTGGTGTGTGTATGCGCACGCGCGCGCGTCTCTGAACCAAATTCCACAAATTGATTAACCTTTTTTTTTTTGCATAGAGACGTAACCTCTCATTTGAGACTGAATTCAAAAGCCTGGAGGCAAAATGACCACGCGGCAAGTTGGGTTGCAAAATTAATGTCGGCTTGTCCAAATGTTGACGGCAGTGATTTAATGCCCTCTGTGATGGTAATGTGGATGAGAGAAAAACGCAACATACACTCACACACACACACACACACACACATATATATATATATATATATATATATATATATATATATATATGTATGTGTGGATGTGCGCGGTGTACCACCTCAGGGCAGTTTCAGGTAGCTGTGATAAGGAACTTAATCAGTAGACACTGGTAATTAGCCGTTTGGCTAAGTTTTGCACAAGGCTCGTGGAAAGTCGGGCTTAGCTGGGGGAAAGCGTTCTGTGTAGGTAGCAAACTCGCTACGTCTAACGTGCTGCATAAACTGTGTATAAATTGAGAAGCACATGCGTTGTTGCAAACGTTCGAAATAATTGTGATATATATATATATATATATATATATATATATATATATATATATATATATATATTCGAGTCTGCGTCGACCTTACACTGTTCCCATTCACAAGTGAAGCTGTTCTCCTTGTCTTTTATCTGACGAGAGCGTTCACGAGGGCGAATATTCATGCTTTCATGATGGCTTCTGACTGTGAGTGGAGCTGAACGCGTCTGCGGTCATACATCGATGTACAGGAGTTGATGTTGACTTAGCGTAGAGGGTTCTAACAGCTCACGTGGCGGGGGCTGGGGTGACTTTGGGATATACTGCACATGCCGATTGCGCCAAAGGCGAGGAAGTGGTTAAATGGTAAAATCCCACCCGGTTTTTGCTAGAGCTTCAAAAATAAAAGCTGATGTGAGAGTTGGAAACGTTATACTAAGTAAAAGACCAGGCTCTTCTCAGTGATCACAAAATGGGAAAGATTGTGTGGTTGTGCGGTGAAAGACCGTTTATGTTTGTTTGATTATTTTTTATATAAAAAGTTCGCGTGTTCGATCAGCCAAAATTTACACGCATGGGTTACCATACGCAGAAGGTGCGCCGAGCGGTAGCACGCGAACGCCGTTATAAACTGCGTCACAAGCACGACGCAAGAGAGCCGGTTTGGCCTAGCGGAAGGACCTCGGTTCGATACCGCTTCGGCTCTCCTTTCTCTTCAAAAAGGTTGTGGTTTGTGAACACTGTCTTGTGACTCTGTCCATCACTTCCTACTGAAACATTAAAATGGCTCTCATCGTTGCCCATCTTAATGCAGAAGTCATTCTGGTGGTGACAGTGTAGCGATAGGTATATAATTCCCTCCCCTCCCTAATAAGCCGTATGGTTTCTGTGGACGTCAAGCACCATGTTTACTTTTGCTTACGCAAGAGAGCGCTCACGGGCGCTTCGAAACACTACGGTAAGCGAAAGGCGCCATAAAAGTAGAAGGTCATTTTTGTTGGAACGTTCAGTGTAACCGATTTGACAGATCCTTTGGGAACGAAGCCCCAGTTGCTGGATCGTCCACAGGGTAACCTATGTAGCAAACAATTATCTGGTTCAGTGGGTTTAGAATGAGGTCCCAGTATTCTCTCGAGTCTTGGTTTGACTGACCACTGTCACACTCCGAGCATCGCTTTCCGGCACCTTCCTCCAAGGCGGAAATATGTCGTTAAAACCAGTGCTTGGAGTTTGTGTTGGTGTTTACTGAAGTTTTGGTCTCCGCAGAAGGGTGTCTATCACCACCAGCACCCAGCAACTGGGTATGGTTTTCCCGTATAGACGAAAACAAGCGAGAGCTATTTGGAGTGCTGGCAGGCTGCTTATGGAAAGGGCAGTAGCACTAGCAGGCAAACGGATCGTTGGCACTCATTCCGAGTTTTATTCTGTCCTCTCCGCCAATGACCGATGCATCAGATCTTTTGCTGCAGCCTTGTTCTCGCGAAGCGAAGCAGACAGCAGAATCTAAACATTCTCCGCATCACTGACCTCGCTGCTTCGGGCTTGACTCGGATGTCGGTAAGACCATGGGTACGGATGTCGTACTGGCAGTCGTCAGTGCTTAAAAGATACCTGCAACGGAAATCTGTTTTGCACTGGGTGTCGGGAAGAACTTAAGTACATTCCTGTGTACCATTACCAGACAAGACCAACCAGTTGATGGAGGTTGATGAAGCAAGAAAACGCCTGCTTTTACCTTTTGGGGTTGGGGGGGGGGGAATATTCAGCAGCACATTCTGCGTGTAGCGTATTAAGATCAACACATCTGGGGAAAGCGCACTGAAAAGGAGCAAAGACCAGATCCCACAGCATGGGGATGGCCAAGCGAGAGTCAAGTCAGTCCTTAGATTTTAACATCCCTTCAGTCGCATAGGTGACCACTTCGGGACGAACCGAGAGAGAGAGAGAGTAAAACTTGCTTATTACTGGGCTTGCCAAACTTACTGCAGCAGCAGAAGAAAAAATGACGCTCACGGTGAACGACGACCATGCATACCTGTCTGAACATCTCTCTCTCTCTCTCTCTCTCTCTCTCTCTCTCTCTGTCTCTGCCTCTGCCCCTCCTCCCCCTCCCCTCTCTCTCTCTCTTTTACAAAAGGGCTGACTTTGTGTGTTGTTTTAAAGACAAAAAGGGTGATACGCCGATTCTTTCTAATTCAACAGTACCTGGGCCAGTTGCCAGAGGGCGGCCTTGTGTCGGAGGACTCGCAGCTTATATAATAATAGGCTATGTTGAAAATGTACGGTCTTCAAACCCTTGACGGTCGACGGAACAAGGAGACCTTGAACTATAATGGTCGTGGCTGGAGGTAGAGATAGTAGGACACAGGAGAAAACCCGAGGAGAAACGTTCACCGGCGCTAAGTCATTTAACACGGCGTTTCAGATCCGTTATCTCGGTCAGATGGTTTAAAGGACATGGAGAGAGAGAGAGAGAGAGAGAGAGTGGCAACTGGGCTTGGAAGAAGCCGTATTTTAGTGAAAACTAGCGTGAGAACACAACTGCAGGAGCAGGGGACAAACATGTACTCGTCTTATCGGTGAACGAACTGTCTAAATAGCCAGTTCGCTTCGGGCAAAGTTTCGACAGCAAGAGGAGTTTGTCGCTGATGTGCAGTGGCCGGTTCTTTTCTTTTCCTTGTGTACGAGAGGTGGTGTTGACGGTGCTTTTCCTAGGATGGGCAGTGCGGAATATTAGTGGCAAAGACTAACCACGAGTATGTCGTCTGCGTTTTGACGACAACGTTAGAGCAGACGACAGGTTTTGCAGCTCAGCAGGCAGTTCGTTGATTCAACAAGCGTGCATCTCGAGACTTTCGAGCTTTTGCCAGCTTGCAACTTTCTGGTCAATACTTTCGACCGGCCTCGACAGCGGATCGTCTCCCCTTGGGTCGCATCCTGCCTGTCATCTCCCTCGTGGCATCAGTTTGTGTGGCGTGGTGTACATGTGTGCGTGCTGCTGCTGCAGCAGCGTTGTGTGACGCGTGCTAGGGAGGGAACGAGGGAAAGCCAACTGTCGAGTCCTCCCGTACTCGAACATGTGGAGACATATGCCATGGTCAGGCCCGGCCGTGGTGCAGTACGCCCGCATTCACGACTTCATCAGTCCGGTATTCTTTCCACTGCAAGGTAAGGGAAGAAGACGAGCTAAAGGTCTCTCTCCCACTCCCCGCCCCCCTACCCCTCGAAGTCCCCCGGCTTTAATCGTTTGCACCTCCTCGCAGATATCATCAGTCGCTCTTGATAGTTGTCGAGTTATGCAGACGTGTTTTTCAGTCGGTACTAACTACTACAGAAGGGGGGGGGGGGCGAAGGCGTATTCGAGTTATGCAGACGTGTTTTTCAGTCGGTACTAACTACTAAAGAGGGGGGGGGGGGGCGAAGGCGTATTTATTGGCCCAATGGTGTGCGTTTGTTACCTGTGTTATGAGACTTCGGTGACCAACGGTGGCACAATGGAGCAAATTAAGCAACCACCAAGCACCTGGCTCGTCCCACCTAAGTCTGATAGAACTACACAACTCTGAAAAGGGTTGTTTCCTCTGTGTGTGTGTGTGCTCCTTCAAACTCGGGTGGTTTCAATCAAGGCGTGTTGTTAGCGTTCGAACACTTAGGTATCCGCGACTGCTCTCTTTTGGGACAATGCACAGTGGAGTTTCCCAAGTGCAGCATAAATTTGTGAGTCTTAACTTGCCCTGGGCTCAGACATTTCTTGGTGACCTTTGGAAAACTTCTCCTCATCAGTGTTGTTGAATCTTGATCAAACCTAGTTACCGTTTCCCATATTTTTTTTTAAATTATCTAATAGTAACAGCCACTCAATGACTCATTGCTACCTTCCAGTGGATCATGTGTTATGGCTGTAGAGAATATAATTATGCTGCTGTAGAGAATATTGACCTGTTTATGCTGATAATGAAATGCTTATTCGTTATTGGAGGGAAACGATGAGACTACATTCAACATTGTACAGCAGATGTGAGTTTTTAGTGTCCTGTACACAGTCACCATATGCTGAGTGTGGAGAAGGGAGTCATGCGCTGTTTTAAGGGTAACGTTAGATTACAGAATTTTGAAGGCTGTCATGTAACTACCGGATTGCACATTGTTATGTATTGATCAGCTTTGTTTCACTTTTAGTATCTCTGTAGCTTGGGGATAAACTTTGAGCCCCAAACACTGTGAAGATTACAAGCAAAAACAAAAATAATATAAAAATAACCATGTAAAGTCTGTAAGCCAGCTGTGTAATTCTGTTTGTCTGCTATTGTTCGCAGTTAACTCATACTAGTCATAGTCACCAAGGGAGTAACTGCACAAATTTTATAGGATTGTGGATAAAAAAAAATGCATATGCTGTGACCCATGAGCGTTTAAGATGATCCTGTCCACCTGTCTCCTATTAAATAATTAAAAGCAAAAATGAAACAAAAAATAAACAGCAAATTGCAAAATTATGTTTTGCAATTTATTTGTTGTTATCATTGCTCATTTGTAAATTATCTGTGCAAGCAGGACATGCCTTGGTGGCTTACCATTTAAATTTCAGTTTTGTTAAGGCGTATTCCTCCTTCCCTCCCTCTTTTTCCCTTGCACATATGTGTGCACGTGCATGCATGCACATGCACGCACACACAGTTTCAAGGATGCTTTATATTCCTTTAGCCCTTTATCACACACACACACATACACACAGTGCATGTATCATTGTATGTGCATGTGCACATGCTGGAACAAATGAGCAATGAAGTATTGTTTACTGTTGCAGCCACCAACATCTACATGCTAACATTGTAACAAGTGCATGCACACACTTCTCTAGGTCTTCCTGACCTTTGTCTTTCTCCTGATCCAGCTTGTTCAAAACCCAAGGATGGTTCTCTCCCCCCAAAGACAAACAATTTTTATGCATACTTCAGTTCAAGAGGCTTATTTATGACTTAGGGAGCAGGGATAGCTCAGCAGTTAGAGTGGCAGACTCATAATTGAAAGGTTACCGGTTCAAATTCCTGCGGGAATAGTGCTTTTTTTTTCTTCTTCTCCGCGGTCCGCTTTCTGTGCTGGTTCTTATTTCAGTATCCATTGCACCCCTGTGTTACTGCAGTAGCATGTAAAAGACCCCGGTCATTTTGCCTGGCGGCAGGTGCAGCCAAACACATAATATATGCACCCTACCTATGTGGCTTTGAATGAAGTGACACTGTAAGCTGATGCATGGTTGTATGATGTACACAGAACAGCCATACAACCAAGTCACTGTCAGTACACCACACTGGCCATAAAAGGCTGCAGACTGCTCATTTAGAATCACATGCAACATGAGCACATACAGTGAGTCTGCTTGAGAACAGAGAATAGCGCTAATCAAAAGCAATCACTTACAATAACAACATGATTGTTACTTCATTACCAGGACACTGGTGTCCCACATCTCTAATAATAATGTGTTTTTAAAGTGCAAAATCTTGTCCCTAGAGACTATTTTAAGTGCGCACCCACACACACAGAGGCACCCACACAGAAGCATTCTGACTGTACAAAGCTAAATATGCACAGCTTAAAACGGGTGATGTGCAACCTAACTGGTATGAATATGTGTGTGGGTGGACTCAGCACAATGCACCAAGCCATCAAAAGTGCAGTATAGTATTTCATCCTGTCTAAATTGCAATTCTGCATTATTTGACACACAAAGCCTAACAGAGCATGAGAGTTTTGAACAAGTAATTTTACTTGAATCTAAGTGAAATGCTGCCAGAATAATTATAGGCACATAACTTTTTTTTCCTCTTGAATATTTCAGATGCAGCTAAACAGATAATTGGAATACTTGCTGATTGTAAAGTTTCTCCTGGAGAAAATTGGGTACATTTGAAATGAAACTGAAGTTGGGGGGGGGGGGGGGTATGAGCTGCTGCTTTATTTTTAACCACCCTTTTTTTTTTTTTTTAATCCAGAAAGGACTATGCAGTCAGTAGTTGACAGTTTGGAGTAGGGGTATGTAGCCAGTATGACATGAATAAACCCTTTAGTGTCTACACGATTATATATAATATAAATAGAGGGAGAGCCTGTAATATCTTTTCTTTGAAGCTTTTTCCGTCAATTGTTTGGTTTGATGCATATCCGAACAATCTCTTCAAAAGCCAAATGCGCATCTGTCACTTCTCCATTTTGCAATGTAATGTGTCGCTGTTCTTTCCACCCCATGAAGACACGCCCCCAAACACGATAGCTACACGCTACACATTTATGCGTACGGTTATTGACGTCTGCTGGTGTGTTGGCTGTCATGTGATCTGCGAGATCGCGAAAGAGTATATTGAGATTTTGGGTAGCGCTGATATAACTGTGTCCTTCGACTTTATCACATGCGAACAGAGATTTTGGGGGCGTCCAGACTGACACAGCCGGTTTGTAGAGGATGTATCACAATACTCTGCCATGTTCCGTCTTTGGCCAATTGAGGCTCTCTTTACACACAGGATAGGAAGCCGTAAGCCAATGGGAGAGAAGAACACAAAACATGTATTGATTTTATTAGCCCGACCCGATGTTGCTGTGAAATCTCGGCCCCTCCGTTGTCCCGTGCTTTTTAGTCGTCAAATCATACCTTCACGTCGTTTCTTTGCTTCACCAAGAACCCCCAGAAAATAGTGAAGACCGTTTTCTTTCTGAAAAGGAGGGGGTTTTGTTTGATAGCAGAGGCTGGCAGAACCGGTGACGGCTGGTATGTTGATCCGTATGCGTTTGTTTCTGCGTGCTGTAGGATGTGTTGTACAGCGTGACGTTTGCGTTTTGCGGTCTTCTGGCTTGGCACATGTGTGAATGTACGATGTATTTCACACTTTGTATGTGATGGAGGTAATGTTGTATCTCATCTGTTGTTACAGCCGATGTAAGTGTACAGAAAACGTCGACGCAAAACCACAGTCGACCTTTGTCCGTCCCCCAAGTTGCACTAAGTAGTTCGACCTCCCTCCCCTCCACCCCCTGTCATCGCCTTCGCAGTTCTGCCTGTCATCACATGCTGTGCAGGTCTTGTAACATGTTGTTTTGATGAATTTTTAACACCCCGTGTGTAGTTGACCCCGCCTGCCAGGCCTCGTAAAATTGGTTTGCTGTGGGAAAGAGTCGAGCTGAGTTGCCAACTTGCCACACTGTGTATGCTGCTGGCTCTGTTCGTGTTGGTGTGTTGTGTCGGAATCCCCGGAACACTTACGCGTTGCAACTGTTACAGCTACGCGTTTTCTCGGCTCCCAGTAGCAACATTCCGGGGCCAGACTGAGTTATAGCCACCAAGGTATCAGACGCAGCTTTGCTACCTGCCTGTTATATCATCTCCCTTTCCAGTGCGGCCAAGTGTACGCGGTTTGGTTCCTCTCCCTCCCACCCCACCTCTCGCGCCCTCCCTTTCTGAACACCGGTAAAGAAGGATCTGTCGATTGGGCGTGGGGTTTCCGTCAGGGATGGCTGGCTTGTTCTCCACATGCCGGTGACTAATGGAGTCATAACGCCTTCACTTTTACACCGTGACCCCCCACGCCTATCACTGCTGTGCAGGTCCTGCTCACAGCGATCCGGTTTTCTGACCCCAGCCCACTCAGTAGTATGCGTCATGGAGGTTTAGGCGTGAGCATTGTTTTCGTCTGCGGTTGTTTTGACCCTTGGGATGAGTGTGTGTGTGTGTGTGTGTGTGTGTGTAATTTGGTTTGCACCGCTGTAGTGTAAGTGTAACAATTGCTAGTTGCTGAAAGTTTGACTGATCTCGGATTGAACAAGATCCGTGTATCATTTTTAGTGGTTTTTAGTATCTTTCAGTGACTTTATTTTGGTCCTCTTTCTTCTTCAGTGTCATCATCATCTGTCTGGTACACATGACATTTTTATGACCATGTAATGACTGTTTGCATTGTTTGCTGTTACTTGTAGTGTAACAATTTTTTTTAAAGATTTTTCTTTTAAACCAGCTTTTGTTCGTTTTTGCGATTGTTTGCTGTTACTAGAGTGTGAAAGTAAATATTGTTAATGATTTTTTTTGGTTTGTTTAAAGTGGCTGTAACAAGCTCAGTATATATCTGTATAAGTTATAACTGTAAGTGATTTGTTATTGACATGGCTCTTTAAGCAGGCAGTTAGCATTATCTTCATCAGCCGTAGAACCTGGAGGATGGAAACACAAGATTTCTGATTGTAAAGCGGTTTGGTTTTAAATGAAGGTGATAAAGATGGTGCAGAGGGCCCTGTTTGCTTTCAGTTTCAATTTACCTAGTGGGACACTAAAATTAGCCATTGTATGCCTCCAAATAAAGCTGGGAGGGGGGGGGGGTTTGGGTCATCTGACTTTTCAGAACTGTAATGGGTTGTATGAATTTAATGGCTTTAAATAGGTTTTACTGCCAGTACTTTTAGAGCCCATGCTGACTTGTTGGTGAAAATAGTCACAGTTGTATTGCAGTATTTTCATATTTTGTTGATGGGCAGAATGACAATGTTTTCAGAATTAGAACAAACATGCTGTCCTGGTTGGAATGTGTCATATGGGTTTACAGTAAAGTAGTTAAGTGGGTCATGTTGGAATTTTAAACTGGTTGGTTTAATCAAGTTAGCGGAACATGGCAAGACAATGAGACAAGAAGCCTGGTCTTTATCACCAAGGACCCTATGTGCTTAGCTGTACAATCTTTGCTATCACAGCCTACCACAGTACAAACCTCCACCACCGCCACCACCACCACACCAGACACCCACAGTGGGGTACTGTGGATGCAGAAATTAAGGTCCTCTGTTGAGAACCCAAAGCTGACCTAAGTTAAAGCCTGCTGTAGGTCAGAACAGTTGTCATGCATGCTTTGCCCGCTGCCAGAAATTTCTTGCTTACAAGTCCTAATTTCTACCTTCCTGGTCCCACTTGCTTTCATTTTTATCAGTTCCTCTTCTTACTTTTCAGCTGCGTTAGTTTTAATTTGGTTGATGCCATTTGTATGGGCCAGCAGAATAAAATATAGGTCACCTTACTCTAGTCACAAGCAATTTAATACTAGTAATAGGCACCAAAGCGTGTGATATTGTGCATCATAATCAGCAGTGAATTTAAACATACCTGTGAGTTGATAAGTTGTGTTTTAATTTTGTACTGGAAACAGGGGTACCTTTCTCAGTTGTAGAGATGTACAAATTATTGACTTGGGGGGTGGGGTGCATGGGCTTGGTTGTGTTTGCTATTGATTGTGCTGTTTATGGAAGTTCGGGGGGGGGGGGGGGGGGGGCTTGGTTGTGTTTGCTATTGATTGTGCTGTTTATGGAAGTTCTGTGACTGTGCGAGACAGCATTTTTTATTTACAGGTGTTTTGGTGACATGTGTTTCAAGCTTGTTTTGTCAGCTGTAAACTGTGAATGTGTGGCTCATCCTAAGGTAGCCCTTTCACTTTTTAGTTGGCAGGACCTTAAAATCCAGCAACTATCCAACCAGCCTACCACCCCCACCCCGACAGCATAGGGTGAAGCTTGGTCCACAAAGAAGGGGGATTGTTATGAATGGTGATCTGGTCAAGGAGACCGGGGCCTCCCTGAGCAAGGGTCCTATTGATCGGCTCCATGCTCCCTCCGGCCCTCTGTGGTCTTTGTTTTTCCGTGGTGTCTGTCCCCTCCTCTCTTCTGCCGCCTGGCTGGTCTCCCTTGTGGCTGTTGGTCAGGAGGTGTCCCTCTTCCATTCCCCTACTTACCCCCAAAGGCATGGTGATTAATTTAGGGTAGACCGTGACTAAGAGCCCACCAGTTACTTCTGATGGAGTCAAAGTGAAAACAAGCCCACCCTTCGTCAGCTTCAGTTTCTCTGACATTGTAATCTCCCCAGCCCCCTTTAAAAGGCCTTTTTAAAAGAATATATATTTTTAAAATTTATTTTCATTGTTGATAAACTCATCCCTCTCTGTTCAGTGTTTGTGTCATTGTATGTGCCTGTATGTCTCTGTCTACAACCCACCCCCATCTCCCTTTGAGTGTGTGTGTTGTTTTTGTCATTGTTCCCAAACTCATCCCTCTCTGTTCAGTGTTTGTGTCTGTGTTACTGTCTCTGCCTGTGTGTCTCTGTCTACCACCACCCCCATGTGTGTGTGTGTTTGCTTTTGTTTTGGTCACTGTTCATAAACTCATGCCTCTCTCTTCAGTGTCTGTGTCAATGTCTGCCTATGTGTCTTTGTCTACCCCACACCCCTGTGTGTGTGTGTGTGTGTGTGTGTGTGTGTGTGTGTGTGTGTGTGTGTGTGTGTCAGTGTTCATAAACTTGTCCCTCTCTGCTCAGTGTTTGTGTCTGTCACTGTGTCTGTCTGTCTACCTCCAACCCCTTTGTTGGCTGTGGATCACCCTAGTTTTCTGTACCTGTTGCCAGATTTTGTGGTTGGTCAGATTGATGAGATCAATAGTATGCTGAGGTAGAGCTCAGTAGCATACTAGCAATTACCAGGGTGCATGCTGTTCTGCTTCTGAACCTTTGTTGCTCACAAAGGCCCCAGTCACCTGACTGAGAGATCGGCTACTTCTTCTTTGCTGGCCCCCTTGTTTAACCTATATTCTAAATGGGGAATTTCACAGTAAAGATGGCGTCACACTCACACCCAGTGTCATGTGATGTGATGACTTTGTGCTGATACTGCTACTGATGTGATAGCTTTTCTGTTGTTTCCATTGGACTAGGTGCTGACATACAGACCCCTGTTTGTGAATTTTGCCTGTGTGTATGTGTGTGTGTGGCTGTGCTAACAGTTTCTCCAGGCAGTCTCCCTGTGTGGCCCTACAGCGATGTTGAGGACTAGAGAGACTGAGTGTGGTGTACTGTAGTATGAAGGTACAGTGAAGTGTGTGCGATTGTATAAATTGTACATAGTTTGCTTCCAGGAACCTCTCAAGTTCCCAGTAATGGTGTACGGAAAGGTGTGGACAGAGGTCTTGTGTTTTTAAGGTGCACTTTATCCACACCCAGGGTTTGCGATAACCTGTACTTTCCAGTATTTTACTGGTTAATATCAGCACATATATAATATACAAAATCAGTAGTTGGTCAAGTGTACTGGATGTTATTTTGCTTGACTGACTCTCAAAAAAAGATTTTTAAAACATATAATTATATATATATATATATATATATATTGTATATTTAAAAAAAAAATGCACAGAGATTGAGTGCATGTGGTGTGTGTGCACATGCACATGCGTGCGCGCGTGTATTCTAGATGGGGAAGGGAACAGGGTGTTTGCTAGTACAGTAGTAGAGCTCTAGTAGTCTCTATAGATGGCAGTGTACCTGACCAATTCAGTGATTGTCTGACTGGTTTCTGTGAATCACTTTTGCTTGTCACACCAGCTTGAACAATGACCAGTGGGATCACTGACGCCTTGTGCATGTGTTGTAATTGTATGTAATTTGTCAAAAGCAGCTTGTAAAGGACATGTATACCTTTCTTTTCTTTCTGTCTTACCTTATATTAGCTGAAACAGTACATGTACATGTATATATATATATATATACACATGTATGCAACCAGGCAAAGCAAACAGTGGAGGAAAGAAAAGCAGTAAATTTGTTAAGAAGTAGTGTTCTATCTCGACTCTTAGTTGAACTTCTTTGACATAAGTACATTTCTAAGTCACCAATGTAACCTGTGCTGTTGAAGTGTCTGTTAGTATTATAATGTATAATTTGAGAAAGTAGCATGACTAAAATACAAAGCCAAAGGAAGGCAGCGTGCTTGTTGAACTTGATGTGGCATGGCAACCTTAGATAATTTAGTCCTCTCTCTTTTGGTGTGTGCTTGCGGGTGTGTCCTCTCTCTCTCTCTCTCTCTCTCTCTCTCTCTAAGAAAAGGGCAGACTTTGTGTGGTGTTTCTGTCAGTACAAAACTGAAAAAGCTGAATACATTATATTATATATAAATGTTTTGTTTTTACATTTTAATCATAATAATGGAAATTTGTAAAGTGCCTACCATGCGGCTCAAAGCACTGAACAAGTATAATAAAAGTTAAAACACACATAATGTACATTAGATGGAAAATGCTATCAGCAGTTTAAGAAAAAAGCTATCACATAATGTTGACATCAACAAGGGTTCAAGCATAACTATATTACACCTATCAGCGTGTCATTTCTCATTCTGACTGTGTTATCAGATGAATATCTGGAGACTAGAGACAAGCTAATGAGACTTGATCCGACTCTGACTTGCATGGCTGGTAGACTTCGGGTTGAATGTGAGGAGTGAAAAAGCATGGGGATGGCACACAGGTAAAGAATGAGGCATACTTGGATCCTGGATTCAGAGTTTGGCACTGCCAGCTACCTCAGGGTGAGATAGAAATAGTACAGGGTGGGTGAGAAGGGAACCTGCACACATTGGCGTAGATATGCAATAACCCAGCATTGGTATTTGGGGAGGGAGGTGGCGGGCAGCATTGTTACTCTGGTACTGGTAGGGGGAGAGAGTGCATCACTGCATGGTGTTTGCACAGTCACATTGTTGAGTCAAAGAAGTTCAGGTGGAGCTGAGACTAAGACTAGTAAGAAATGAGGCAGGACTAAGTTAAAGTATTTGCTCCTTGGGCTATTGGGCAGCATTTGTGAGTGTGAAGGAGGTAGGGAAAGGTGTAGTGCGTGCCTGCCTCTGGTGCTTGTTGAGTTGAGGATGCATTATTTTGGTGTAGACCTGTTATTTTCACTACTAACTGACTCTGTGTGTGTGTGTGAGTGTGTGTATGTGAAACAGAACATAGCCTGCCGTGGATTGTAGGATCGCGTTGGGAACTGTGCATCACCTGTGAAAGCGGTAGATGGCCTTTTTGAGTTAAACAAGAGACTACACAAAGCATTGTACTGTAACTGTATAAAGCTTTCACAACCAGTTTGAATCGGAGTAACATGAATGTATTGTGGGTCATCATGCCATCAGCCTGCTTCTGGTGCTTGTTGAGTTGAGGATGCATTATTTGGGTTGATTATCTACATGCGCTGGGATGTGTCATGGAGACCAGGATATGGTTGATGAATAATAATAATAGCAGTAGCGTCCTTTTCTCTGGATCCGCATTTCCCCAACAAAGGTGGGCATGCCACACTTGACAAAATCAACAAAAATGTGTACATAGGAAAACCTTTGAAGTAATATATAAAAATTAATAGTAATTGATATTGCATTCCTTGTACACATCCACACACACTTGTATAGACACAAGGACATACAGAAAAAATGCAGGGGGAAGGAGGTGGGGGTGCAAATGGAAAAAAGAATTTGAAATCGCTTCTTGTGGTATTGTTCGTAGAGATAATTGTAGAGATAAGCTTTGCATGTTGTAAGTCTGTGCCCTTCTTATACTTTGATGTTGGCATGACACAGCCATATAGAGGTTAAATCCGGTTGGTAATTTAAAAACAATTTTATTTTTAAGAACAATAGACCAAGCATAATCTGGCGATGTGTCGGGATATGTGTTGGTAATAATAGACATCCTGCATGTGTTGGTAATAATAGACTGCTTTAGCTGAAATCTGAACTGATGTGGTCATGGTATTGAATTGATGTTTCCATGAACCATATTTTATATGTCATGTAATGGCCCATGTTTTGATTTTAAAATTGGCCAAAATGATGCAGGCTCTAGACATCAGTTCTCTGAGTGTATGCAGGGGCAGTTGTGTATAGTATGTAACTGCATTGTATGTATACAGAGAGGGGCAGCATCTGCCATGTGTGTTCCCAGGTGAGCCCCTTGTGTACTTCCCACCCTGATGGGTGATGAGCAATGCTGTCAGGGTGTTGCTGTGGGGATTAAGTGGGTGAGAGGGAGATAAGCTGAGGGACCCCCCCCCCCCCCTTACTGTTAGCTGCCGCTCACCCTGTGCTTGCTGTGTGCATGTGGACAGAAGGGTCCCGTTTCCCTTGTAAATGTGAATGTGTATTATGCATACATACTGGATCTGAGGAAACAGGTATTTAAAGTCTCCCACCAGTAGGGCAGCTGTGCTGGCAGAAAATGGGGCAGGGAGAAATTATATCACAATGAAGCTTCTGTGATTGTGTCAGTTCTTGCTGCCTGGTTGGCCATCTTCATGTTCGACAGAGTTGTTTACAAAGTGGATTGTGTAAAGGTTGATGTAAATTTCCCAGTCTGTTTTTCTTCATCTCTCTCTCTCTCTCTCTCTCTCTCTCTCTCTCTCTCTCTCTCTCTCTCTCTCTCTCTCTCTTTCTTTCTTTGCTCATAAAAAATAGTGTCAAGTCAACATGGTGTGATTGCTATTAACATAGTGCTGCCCCCCTTTCCCTCTCCCCACACACATGCATGTACAACAGGAAGATGTCCATGGTGATCTTTACTTACTCGGTCTAGACAGTAGTGCTTTCATGCCATAGATAATTCAGTAAATCAAAACACATAATTAACTCTCCCTCCCCCAAGGCATCAGAATATATCCTTGCGATCTCGTGTTGCCCAGGAAAGGTTGTGAAACGTGCAGCCTGATCACAAGTTTTCAGTAAACCGCAAAAACTGAAGGTGGCTGCTGGACTAGAGCAGAAGGGTGGATGTTGGTTTTCTTTGTAAATTATAATAGCCCCCCCCAACAACAACAACAACACACACACACACACACACAAAACACACACACACACACACACAACACAACTAAACATGCGAACCAAAGGGTGCAACAATTTTAAGGAGGAAGGTGTCTAACATGCTTCATATTCTCATAAAAAATAAAGTCCAGTAACACTTTCAGAAAGTTCATAATTTGTCAGGTCATTGACACTGTGGATGATCACTGTTGTGGATATTTCTAGCTGTTTGTAAAATATACTTGGCAAAGAGCCTTTTGTCTGTACACTTGGCAAGGAACCTGCCGAGTCGGTGCAAATCCAGTATAATGCTTGAAACTGTCAGTGTGTCTAGCATTGTAGCAATTGTGTGAACTAAGCCAAGGCTTTGTTATTGGCTGGCATCAGTTTAATGGCCCCTGAACCCAAACTCTTTCACTTGTATACATGTACTGCTGGCAGAACTGGTCATTTTCACACACATTGGGTACATTTCTCACATGTGTCCTCGGTGCAATGTAGAGCATGTGTGGAATGATTGCATGTTGGATCAATGGAGATGGACCGGGGAGTACGCTTTACACCTGCACATGTTTTGTGGAAGTAGGTGTTTGAACATTCATGCATTGTTGTAAAGAAAAGATGCTTACTATTTAGCTGGGGTTGGGGGGTGGGAGCACGATTGTGGTGTTTTGTTTTTGTGATTGTGCATTTTAGGGATGAAGAGTAAGACTGCAACCAACCAGAAATGTCCTTTTGTGCAGAATGAAATACATGTATTATGGATGACGAAGTGTAATTGTTTCTGCGATTGCGGATGGGAACCAATTGATATTGCATAGATATGAGCCAGAATGGTTACTGTCATTTCTGTTTTTCTCTGTGTGCAGATGAAAGCACGCGAGAGGGTGGGAGCCGCAGCAAACCGTTGATGAGCGCAGACTTGAATGGCAACCCTCTAGACCCCCAGTTGTATCGTCAGATGAGAGATCCACCCCGCCCCAATGAGAACAACTCACCCGTGTCCGGCAGTCGAGGGCGAGGCCAAATCGGCAGCTCAAACCATGACTTTTCTGGTGGCAGGGGGGACCTGCAAGAGATGGGCAACAAAACGGAGGACCCCACTAGCCCCACCGGCAGCGGGCAAGCTGAGAAACGCAAAAGTAAGAAGAACGCACGCCAACCGGGCAAGGACGTCCACCCGGAGCAGGACCCAAACTATGTAGGTAACATCCCCGATGTTGACAACCTCGTCAAGTTTGTCAATAATGAGATTGGCGAGAAGAAGCTGAAGAAGATCAGCAAGTCCCCATCTGACAGTGCCGGGAGCAGGACCCCCTCGGCCACCGCTGCCCCTGCAAACAAAACTCAGAAGAAGACTAAAGACCGCAACAAGACCAAACAGTTTGTGACGACGGGTGTCGGTGAGAGCACAGAGGACTCCCTCACACCTGCGTCAGAGACCACGCAGTTGTTGAGCTGTGTGTCCCTCACCTCCTCTTACTCTTCTGTTGGTGAGCATATTCCTCGTGAGCAGACCACTGATTCAGAAGGGAACAGAGCAGGTAGCCCGGATGTGCAAAACATTGCCAAAGAGATGGGCAACTCTTCCACTTCTGAAAAGCCAGGTGGCGATGAGGATGTGATTCTGGAAGACAGTTCTGAGCCGCTGAAAAATCACAAGGTGCAGGAGCTAAGTGTTGGAACAGCTTTACCAGCGAAACCTGTGGCAGATGCACAGTCAGAAGCTACGAAAAACCATAAAAACCACTTGCTTTCAGGTTCTGCCAAGCTTGCTCCCACAGCAAAGAAGGACCAGGTTAGTGAGACAAAAGACTCTAAAGACAAAGGAAAACCCAAGAGTGGGGGTAAAGATAATGTCAAGAGTGAAACTGCTCCCAGCACAGACAACAATACCAACAAAAAACTCAAATCCAAAGCCCCCAAGAGTGATGTGAAGCCTTCACCTGTGTCAGAGAAATCATCAGCAATGGAGGGCAAGAAGGAGGTCAAGGTAGAAGCCAGTAAGGACACTGCCAAAGCAAAGCAAGCACAGAAGGCGGCCACATCCCCACCGGCTTCAGCCACACCGAAGACTCCCTCCAAGTATGAGTCAGCCATCGAGAATAATGACTTCATCTTCACCGACGTAGATCCCATCCCCATTGTGAAGCAGCCAGAGCAAGAGTTCATTTTGGTTAAGAGGAAGAAGCGATCCCCAGTTCAGTTGGCACCTCAGGGGCAGAGCAGCAGTGCTCAGTCGTTCAGCCCAGCGTTCAGTCCACACTATCATTCGAAAGACTCACAGCACCCTTTGTCCTCCGCGCAGGCGTCGTCGGGGCCATACAACAGAAACGGGCTGCGGGAAACCTCCAGCCGCCCCCCACCCTCCAAGACTCGCTCCTGCACTCCCCCACCCACCCCCGTAGTGGCAGGGCCGGAGACCGTGGAAAAAGTGCGTGACCTAAGCCCGTCTTCCTTCCCAGAACTGAGTACGACCCCAGGCCGCATCCCAGCCAGAGTGAATCCGCTCGGCACAGAAGCTAGGCGGCGGTCATTGGAAGACGTGACCTTTGGCACTGGCCAGCTGCTCCCATTTGACAAGGACAGCGACAAGGAGTCGACCAAGTCTCTGCCTGCCGACAAAGGTGTCGGGGGCCGGGGTGGGGTCAGCTACCCAGTGTCTTATGCCACGATGGCCTCCACCACCAAGACTCCCCGACAGAGTGTGGACTCGTCCAAGGCAGAGAGCGTGAGCTCCAGCATGGAGGACGCAAACATCGAGGAGTTCCCAGCCACCCCGACTACTTCCATGAAGTGGAAAGGCTCCCCCCAGGAGCGACGTCACTCCATCGGCTCAGCCCCAGAGGAGCTCTCCAAGCCGGCCACGGGCAGCAGCTTGCAAAGGAGTGGTAGTCAGGAGGTGCTCCCCCGGGATGTGGATGCCCTGGACAAGAGTGTGCCCATGGCTGTGCCTGGTGCTAAGGGCATGACTCAGAGTGACTCGGCAGGCAGCTTTGTGGGCTCGGATGCCGACTCAGCTCGTGGCAGTGAGGCAGGCTCTGAGGCCACGGGTGAAGTGTTTGCCTCCCACCCGCCAGGCAAAGCCGCTGCCACCACCACCACCACCACCACCACCACCGCCGCCCTTGAGGACAGAAGGACAGTGTCTGTCGAAGAGGTGGAGGTGAAGGCGGCAGCGTTGGCAAGCAAAACTAGCACCATTCCCGCAGGCTCTGTTTCCAGCGCCCCATCTCAGACTGTGACAGTCGCTGTTAGCGTCAGTTCAGGGCGACCGGCTGTTGTCACCCCGGCAGCAGCTACTGCTGCCAAGTCCAAAGGAACCCAGTCCAGCTCTAGTTCCAGATCTCAGCCTGCAGCGGTGGCAATTTCTAGTAAGGTCGAGACGACTTGTAAGACTAGCTCATTAGGCCCCAAACCCGTGAACAATGGACACAAGCATAGGAGAGATGTGGTGGTCTTTTACACTAACTATGACAGCAGCAGCATCCCCATGGATTTTTCGTTCGGTGGGGAGCCCGTCTTCAGCTGTGGTGAAGATGGGGGAAGTAGTGCCTCTGCAACAGCAGCCTCTTCCAATGGTGATAAGTCGGCTGCTGGGTGCGTTCCGCCAGCCAAAGACACGGCGCACAGCAGCAGCGGCAGCAGCAACACGTCGCACCCAGCTGCTGCCCAAGCTTCTGCTGCTTCTCCTCCTCCTCCTAGCTGCAGTGACATTACTTCTTCAACCAAGCCACCCAAAGGCCCGCACATAGCGGGGCTGAATGGCTTAGTCTCACCACAGCAGCGCTTGGACAGTACAGCCACCGTGGTGGCAGCGCTGCCCCCCACATCAACCGTCCCGACGACTCCCTCCTCAGGCCCAGCCCCTGCACAAGGACAGGCAGTTTCGCAGACCAGCGATGCAGGGGTCGGCTGCGGGCAGGCTGTGAAAGGTGTGAGCGTCGCTCAGCCTGTGGGGCATTCGCAGGTGCTACCGCCCCCCACCCAGCAGCCTCCCTCAGGGGACCGGGTGCCTGACGGCATGCCACTCAGGGTGCCCACTGGCGGCATTGCTGTCACCATAGGAGCGAAGGTTTTGGACCAGCTGCCTCAGCTGAAGGTGTTCCTCGGCAAAGAGGTCACGGCTGAGGCTGGTCAGTCCACCATCGATGCCGCAAACCACCTTCTGAAAGGTGAGTGTTTGAAAGTAAAGTTTTAGGGTAGAGGATTTTGGCTTTGTTTTTGAAGTGGGGGGGTGTGTAAACTTAAACAAGGTGAAACAATTCATTGAATGTTGGTTTATGAGTTTGACTAGACTTCCCTCTAGCCTTTCACCCCTTTGTGTACAAGTGTCAAGTTACCAGATGGATTTGTTTTCACCTGTTGCTAATTATGAACTTGACATGTCCAAGAAACCTTCAGTCTTTAAAAATAAAGTAACTGAAGTACACTGAAGCAGTCAAACGTGGTCTCCACTGGATTGTCTCAAGGTTGGTCACTGTCACTGTGTCAGACAACAAATACCATCATCCTCACAGATCCAGTGAGCTTACTGCAAAAAATAAAAAGTAGAATGGGGAAGCCTGGACTGACATGCTGTGCACAGTGTTTGGCATCCACCTTCAGTCAGTCAGAGACTGCTGTGGAAATATATATATATATATATATAATACTGCCTCGGATGTGCTTGAGTCAGTCGACGCAGTGGAAATGACAGAGCAGACAGACCGGCAAGCAAAGCAGCTGTAACCAGTGGCCTGTGTCTCAGAAGACCAGAAGCATTGAATTGAGGAGCCGGAGACCCTACTTGGGAGCACAAAGCCAAAGATGCCGCACCACACTCCACAGTCATCACCTGGAGAAAAGATGTAGAAAGAGGAGGCGCTTAAGGTCTTCCTTGAAATGATGAGACCAGCCACTGTTATGACCGTTTCAATTCAAAGGCAACGCTGTGGAGGCCTTACTGGGCTTTCCTGACTGTGTACATGCCATCGGGGTTACTTGAAGTGAGTGATTCTTCTGATCACCGAAGCCAATAAAACTCAAACGTAAAAGCACACTCATGGTGTTGGAACAACCATTTGTTTTATTTTTCCAAAACTGAACCCGCTGGTCTAGGTAGGTGCTGGGGAACATGAAGTTTTAGCACAGTTGACAGTGATTTGGGTGACAGAATTTTTGTTTTGTTAGTTCATTGTTGAAGAATTTGCTCTGCCACAGTGTCACACAGTGACATCGTCAGTTGCTCTGTATTGATCACTGTTGATCACTCATTGTCAGTACAAAAAGAAAACCTTTATGCTTATTTTCACAGCATTGAATTTGAAATAGAAGCAGTGGGCATGCCTTGCTAGCCTATGTCAGTACACATGTGCAGTTTCAATGGTAGAACCCTTGCTGAAACTGAAAGACCATGATGAGTCAGCAAAAACTGGTCTTCAAATTTAAACAAAGGAAAATTAGTTTTGGGGTGGGGGTAGTAATAATGCTTATTACCCAGAAACCTCAAAAGTCAAGTAAGTATTGCTTCAAGTTCAACTGGATTGTGGCTTTAAATTTAATTGAAGAGGGATGGTCTCTTGAAAGTGTCCAAGAGGTTTTTTACTATGTTTAATTTGTTAAACAAGGTACATACTTAATCATTTGTTTTATTGTTATTTATCTAAGTTTTCACTCACCTAATTTCTTTTTTGACTCGTTTTGTTTCAGAGTGGAGGAAAATTGAGAGGCAGAGTAAAAACGGTATGTATTTGAACTGTGGGGTTTCAAGACTAGCGGAGGGTTTCAATGAGGCTGAATGTCTGCCATCAGTGGTTTTATCCCTCAGTTTAGATCAGACAGTTGGAATGTCTGCTGGTCTTGATTAAAATGTGTCCATGGAACCCCCTTTTGCACAGCAAAGAACTTGAGGAGATGGCAAGCACAGTGTTTGCTGGTGCTGCAAAGTCATATGCTGATTGTGTGCATCCACATGCATTGTATGTGTGTTGAACTTTGAGTTCAGGGTTCAAATCCGGGACCCTCCAGGACACAGTAAATTTTAAAAAAGATGGCTTGTCTAGAGGATGTGTCCCTGAATAAAGCTGCTGTTACCCTGGTCACTGGCCTGGCACAGATTGTTTCAAAGTTTTTTTCTTCTTCTGGGGATGCTGTTTCTAAACATAGTGTTTTGGGGGCACTGACCACTGATGGGTGGTCCATGTTTCTTTGGCAGTGTTATTCTTCTTCATCAGAAATCTGGGGTTATCCAGTGGTGGGTGAGAACTGAGTATGTGCAACTGGTTCCCAGCACCTGTACATAATGTCATAAAAGTGCAGTGGACATTGCCTGCCACTCCAACTGCTGTGCTTCCACATTGAGGATTTCAGTAATGGAGTTTGTCATGTCATGAAGATTACTATAGTAGCAGGGAAGTAATCCTGAGAGAGGGCTATTGTCTCGCCAGTCTTAGCACATCAAATGTGTTGCTTTAGCCCCAGCGTTTTAGCTACAGACTACGATTCCAACAATGACACTGACAGTGCCAATAGCCTCTCATCAGGGCCAGAGTAGTCAGTAAATACAGCAAATAAAACTTCAGCAGTAGGTATTTGTACTGAGTGGGTATTGTATTGTAAATACTCGGGTGTCATCAAAGCAGTGTCAGCATCTGTGTATACATGCACTACTAAAGGCCACCTACCTGTCTTATCTGACATTAAAACCTGATTACTAACTAAACCTGTTTTTATCTATGCAGCTGCCAACTCTGTGGTGGTGTACAGCCAAGTCCAAGACTAGGGTGGGAGGCGTGCATCAGCCCCGTACCTGTACCTGTGTTCCCCGTGAGGTGATGGGAGGATGCTGGGAGCTGGTCCACCTACCTACCTGTGTGTGCCTAAGGACAAAGGACGAGGCAGGATCCCCTCCTGCTGCGGCTGCATAATACCATCGGACTGCGTGCCTGTGTGTGCAGGCGACTTCCATGTTTCACCTTTCTCCTCCCCCCCCCCCCCCGACCCCCACTCCCCATCCTCAGCATATCTTCATCTAGCTCATGGTGTGTGCGCTTGCTTGGTGATTAGTAAACTTAGAGACAATTCCTCTCTCACATCCTCGTGCTGCTCTGTGCATGACTAATCTGCCTGCTGAAGCATGGCCAGCTCTGGTAGGGTAACTCTGATTGAGGTCGCTGGCTTGCGAACG
The DNA here is from genome assembly GCA_018857735.1 of Alviniconcha marisindica. Lineage (NCBI taxonomy): Eukaryota > Metazoa > Mollusca > Gastropoda > Provannidae > Alviniconcha > Alviniconcha marisindica. The sequence continues at coordinate 548,143 of JABMCL010003715.1, read as the reverse complement.
GTGGGGGAGAGAAGCTGCCAGCAAGCACCCAGACGATGCACTGTCACTGTCGTCGGACCGACTTGGGATACATACGCCAAACGTTTAAACTATGTGGACATTTCTGTTTGCATTCTGTGCTGAATGCCTTCTTTGTGATGGGGACAAAGCGTTATTATCATGCAGAAAAGAAAGAAGAGAAAAGAAGAAGAAAAGAAACGCCAAACACTTGAGCTGGACTACCAGCTTGTCTAATATATTATCTATGTTGTGACTTCAGGCATCTTTGCTGTGGAGTTGTGGGCATTTTTGAACTTGAGCGGTGGTCTGTCAGACCAGCTCCTGTCTTTAACTGAGAGACATTTGGAGTGTGAGAATATGTCTATATTATTATATTATATAAATATATGAAGACTCGTTCAAAAGAAGACAACAGCAAAAGGGAAAGCGAAACGAAAACTGGACTGAAACTTGCGCATGCTTTTGAGAATGATGTTGTGAGTTTGCGCTGTTCGCTGCAGCTTTGGAAACTACAACCCAGGTTTGCTGCAGAGGTCTGCCTGGAGGTGGGCTTAAGTCATAATGGTCCAGACTCTTTCAGGACCGCATTTTGCTGTGTCGGGTAAAGAGTGTCATCGCTCCCGTGAACACAAACGCTTTGATGGATGGATTTTTGTCCTCTGCACCTGTAAAAAAATAGAAATAACATGGATGTTATTTTGACTGTTAAAAGAGTTCTGACATGGCGCGTACACTGCTCTGCTCTTCCACGGAACAAGAGAAAAAATCACAACTCGAAGAAGGCCTCAAAACCTGGACTTTCACACCTTTTTTTTTTTTTTTTAATGTGAAGTTTCCCACAGGTAATGACCTCAGATGTGTGACATTCAGTGCTTAGTTTTTGTGATTTCTGACCCCAAAATTGCCTGCTTCTATGTTGCGTGGTGCCTTGTTTTTAGTGTGTGTGTGTGTGCGTGTTATTTATTTAAATGTTTTGCTTTTTTTGCTTTTTTTTTTTTTTTTTACATGATTTTGTCCTCCCCACCCTGACTACCTACCCCCACCCATCTTGAGTCAGGGGTGGGCTGCGCATGGTGTGTCTTAACTGACTGAGCTGCATCACGGTTTAGTTGTCAAGAGTTTATTTCGTGCTCTGAGCAGAGAGGGATGTGCCGAGTTCTTCCGAACGTCACTCACCAGCTCTTCATCGGTGTTTGAACCATCTTTGGTACTGTTGCTAGCATCAGAAACTGTGTCGTGAAGTGTTCAAGTACACCCACCCAAAACGGCGCTCAGTTCGCCCTGTACACCAATCAAAAAAGGAATTTAGCAGACAGTTATCGGGGTTGAGAAATGTAGATATCAAAGGAGAAAGGTGGTGTTGGTGATAGGGGAGATGATTAGGAAGGGGTGAATGAGGTGAGCAGACAAGAATGACAAATTGTGACAAACAAAAAGGTATAATTCTTTGGGGGGGGGGGGATCCTCCTTCAATTAACAAATTGGGGGGATTCCTCATTCAGTTAACAAATTAGTTTATCTTAACTTTTTTTATTCCCCTGTTTTTCCTTTTCTTTTTCTGTTGAATGTAAAAATACAAATGGTGTATAATATATGTATTTAAAGTAAGCTTTTTTTCTTTTTTTTTTCATTTCTTTTTTTGTGTGCCCACAGTGTACTAATTAATCTTTCCTGTTTCCCTGTTGTTGCTTTTCATCATCCCCCCAGCTTGCAGCAGGCAGTTTTCCCCTCTCTCCCTTTGTAACAAAGACTCGACACCAGATGATTCGCTTCTGTTGTGCTGACAAGGTGCTATTCTGTTTAAAATCAGAACATCCACATGTACACTTGAATGCAGACACACAATGACACGTACACAGATACACACACACACACACAAAGCACACCACACAAGGCACGTGCGCATGCATGCACCCACACATAATTATGTTGTTTACACACACACACATGTAAACCTGCTTACGCGCATCCACATAGGTCCATTTTCTGTGATACAGAATCTTGACGGGTGTTGGTATTTGCTTTCAGATCGTTAAACATTTTGTAAACATGTTACCTTGGGGAAAGGAATGTTTTGTCTGTCTGTTTGTTGGTGTGTTTGGGGTTTTGGGGGGGTGTGGGGGGGGGGGGGACAGCTTTAAAAGACTTGGGCAGTTACAAGATTTTAAGCACAGGATTCCCCCACCCAACCCCTGTTTTTTCACCCTGTTAAAATTTGATTGCTGATCAAAATGAAATGTAAAGTACCATTGTCTTAGTTTGACAAATCAAGTTTCTACGTTTGAATGGAGGGCCTTTGTGAGAGAAAAATGTCCTTAGAGAGTACAGCATGGTCTTGAATGTGTACAGTATATCCATACTGTTTACAGAACTGATGTATTTTATACAAAAACAAAACTGGTTGGTGGTATTGCATAATTGGTTTGAAACATTAGTTGCACTATATAATAGCCTTTTGAAGAATCTAGAATGGGGGGAAATGCATTTATTGAGCTTTACTGGTTCATGAAACATATTTGTGGGATGTTTTGTTTGCGAGCTTGGGAATTTACTTTTTGTTTGCTGTACTTGTCAAGCTAAGAATATGATGAACTAACCTGGAGGGTGTAACTGTATTGTTACTGTTGGAAAGACATGGAGTGGTGTTTTTGTTTTTGTTTGCCAACACACTGTTTTCCTGATTGTACTTTAATCATGCCTCATTGTTTCATTGTTAATGATAAGCAGATTTGATCTGCTTTTACTGTGTAAAGATTTATACTATTATAGCGAAGTGTTATTATGCCTGATGAATGGGTGTTCACAGTAGTTATATTGCTGTGCATATCCACACACACCAGATGAATTATTATTTTTTTGGGGGGGGGGGGGGGGGGGGTAAATTTTCAGATATCAGTACCATATTAACCAGATATTAAATGTAGCTTGGATGAAACTTCTTCTTTTTTGTCTTTTTTATGAATCAAACTTTTTATTGATAAGTAAAATAGCCCTCTACAATCTTTATAATTATTGTGATAGTTGAAATGGCTTAGAATCTTGAGCAGTGGAGGTTATCAGATTGTAGCACAGGGGAGATAATCTTTAGTGGCTTGATGAGTTCCAGAAGTGGTCCTCAAAAGAGACGGTGCAAAATAAAGAGAAGAAAAAAGAAGAGAAACATGGCATGGCTTTCATATGTTTTGACTAAATATACTGATAGATTTCATAAGTATGTAACAATATATACATGTATACAAAAAATGTATGTCGAATTTGAAAAAAAAATGCATTTCTCTTTTAGTTCAGAAGAACAAGCTTTTATTTAATATTTTGATTTTCTAAAGTTGACCTACAAAGGATGGTGAACAGCTGAAGTTTTACTTGTAAACTGTTGCTTTTTTGAGATAGAAAAATGGATAAGAATTTTTTTTTAAGTAAAATAAATGTGTTACAACTTAAATGTAGATATTCAGCAACACTGCTCTTCATAAACTTATGTCAAAGGTACTGGTAGTCAACAGTGCTGATCCTCACTCATTTCGTGTCGCCAAGTAGTGTGCTGTTGTGGATGCCAGTGTTAAGCTCTGTGCATGTATATAATGTATGATATGTGTATTATCCATGTATGTAAATAGCATTGTTTGCAGATGTGTCATGTTCCCCAGGAACTGTTCTCTCCAGTTTGTCACACATTTTTGGTTTATGAAACAAGAGGCCTGCAAAGTGAATGGACTGAGTTTGTGTGTGTATGCGTGTGCGAATATGACCTACTTGATAATGATAAAATAAGTGTGTGGCTTTTTGTTTTGTGTGTGCTGTGATTTTGTATGCAGTTTTTTATGTGTCTGTTACGGCTTGAAAAAATGCAGGGGAATAGGAAATGTTAGGGTTTGTGGATGGTTGAGGGGGGGGGGGGCATTCCAGCACTATTACAACCCTCTCCAGGACACATACACACACACTCCGAGAGTCCTAAAAATTCTGTGGAAATGAGCAAGGAGTGCGTGCAGATCTGACATGCCTTGCTTGTCATAATGTGTGTTCATTAGATGATTCGTTTTGTTAACAGAAGTGCACATTTGTCTGGAAGCAAATTAAGGCTCAAATTAACTCTTATTGTAAATTGCTGAATACACTTTTGTAAATAAAATTTTAAAAAGGAAATGATACACACAAGTTGAAACGTTCCAGATCTTCAGAAAGCTATTATGATCTTTCTTAGTCACATGCAGTATAGTACTGGATGGATGAACCGGAAAATTATGTAGTTCAGAAATTTGTTGGTTGACAAATGATTAGGTAAAGAAAGCAGTCATCTTCTCTTGGCCTAAGACAGTAATTAGACAAGACTGCAGTAAAATCGAGTGTTTCACATTCTTTCCTCTGGCAGTTAAAAAATGAAAGAAAAAACGTTAAAAGATTTTGTAAAAAAACAAACAAAAACTGCCTGAAAATAGATGATAGAGAAAAAAAAATCATGTTTTTGTTTGTTTTTAACTCTTGGGTAAGATCTTTGGAAACCACATGGTGGCAACCTCAAGTTTTACAGTGTCCACACAAATTGGTGTGACTGATTTTCCAAGGTCCAAAGAAAGAAAAAATGATGCAAGTTATCATTTCCTATTGTGAATGAGTCCCCTAAACAGTGCGCTCTTTCATCAAACTAAGTGAGAAACCTTAAGGCATACACTGAACATCAACAGAGCCTCCTCCTTGTGATTCACTGATCACAAGGACCATCTGCTTGGTCAGTCAAGCTGTCCTGGCCTTGGTGTTCCTGCTGATGGCCTGAACATTGTGCTCTTTTCTTTCATCAAGCTAAGTGGGGAACCTTACGGCATACCCTAAAGTTTCACATCAGCAGAGCCTCCTCCTCCTTGTCGTTCACTAATCATAAGGACAGTCCCTTCTGCTTGGTAAATGAGCTGTCCTCGCCAGTTTGTCAAACTAAGTGGGGAACCTTAAGGCATACACTAAAATTTCAGACAACAGAGCCTCCTTGTCCTTGGATGATCACAAGGACAGTCCCTTCTGCCTGGTAAATCAAGCTGTCCTTACCAGTTCCTGATGAGGGGCCCCAGAGCTTGGTCTTCATGGGGAAGGGGGGGGGGGGGTCTCTACTGGCCAGCAGTCTTCCTCAGCATGTTGTAGCGGCCATAGCTGCGGGATGTTTCACTGTCTGGTTTCCCAGGCCACAGGAACACAGGGGTTGAAAGGACTAGCCTCATTATTTATTGGTGGCCATTTATTTGGTGGTTATATATATTATATATATAATCTGTTGTGCTGAGGACAGAGTCTTGGGAGTAACAGTGACCTGTCTTCATCCCCGATGATGGGAACAGAGCCATGAACATCTATCGTTTTAAGATCCAGACACATAAAAGGATCAGAAGAACGCTGTATATTAGGACAAAACACAATGTGCACATTTTTAGGGTAATCCCCTTTACGAAGCTACAAAACAACACTTGAACAACAATTAAATGGTGAAAAACAATGAAAAAGGAGATGGAGAGCTAATCCGCTTACCTGTTTATGGTTGAGTTATGTCCAGTGCTTGGAAGAATGTTGGCATGACAATATCAGGCCAAGCTGATGAAGAGAAGGCAGGAACAGGATAGATTGTATCAACTGCTTGCTAACCATATCACTCCAAATCGCCAAGTTTTAAACAACAAACCAGATGCTAAGCAGTGCATTTTCCAATCTGGATAAATTAATAGAGGCCTTTTTCCCACTGGTATTGCTTGGTGTCTTTATAGTGTATACAATGCTCTTTGTAAGTGTGTATGTGTGCACAAAAGTGAATATGAAAGTTGTGTTGAGAATTTGTCTTTTGATTGTGAGTTGGCTCAGTGTGTGAGACTGGTAACACATAAAAATACCCATACCCATTTCATTCTGCCAGTTTTCACCCAGGTTCTTGATTATGATCAACAGAAAAGGTAGCTATATTCATTAGTGCTAAGAGGTGTTTAGGGAATGCTCAATGATTTAATAACAGAATTTCTGGTCAGTGAGGAATTGAAAATTGGACATAGACACATGCCCCCTTTTTTTGACTAGTCATTTTAGTTAGAGGACAAACTGAATCAGTATCCATGGACTATGCCAACCAAGTTGGAGGTGTATATGTATGTGTGTGTGGCCTCAAAGGTACATTTTATACGTGACATCTGACATAATTTACATCAGCTCAGTATCATATACAATTTACATTATATTCAGCACCATTATTCATTTTGTGCTTGGGTGTGTTTTCAGACAAAGGAATTCCACTTCAGAGAGAGAAAGAGGGAATAATTGTGTACATTTTCCTTTTTTTGCTTTGGGTATACTGTTGATGTGTGTGTGTGTACAGAATTGTATTTGCTTGTGTGGGGTGTGTTTTTCAGTTCAGTTCAGATTGTGCTATCTTGTGTGGTATTGTAATTTTTTTACATTCTTAAATGCTTGATTGTAAACAGGTTCTCCTCCGACGCTTAGTTTTGCTTGTCAAATTGGTTTTGCACTTTTGTTTTTGGTCTCACTTTTGTTGATTTATTGTATATTGCATGAACACATGTGGACTATATTTCCAGATAAGTCAAACCTGACAACCTTCTGATGCATACCATCATATTTTTTCTTTTCTCTCCCACTCTCTCCACCTCCCTCTCTCTCTCTCTCTCTCTCTCTCTCTCTCTTTCTCTCTACCATGTTTTGTGTGTGTTAAGTGATACATGTTAATTGGTTTGGCTACTTTGATGTGCCTAAAGTCAGAAATGTCTTGAAACGGTCATATGTCTTGAAACGGTCATTGAACTTCCTCTCTTAAAAACTGTATTTGAGTTCTTTGTATGTTTATTCTGGTGTGACTGTTCGAATTAGTGCTCTGTAAGATGAGAATGGGTGTAATGGCAGTAGATATCAACCAATATTTATGTATTTACTTCTGTAGTGTGCTTTGAATTGTAGCCTTAATTCTGCACCAGAGGGATACTGGCGTTGTATGGCAGGCATTTTTGATTCAGGTGTTTAAAAAAACAACACCATTTTGCTTTCTTTCATTTTAGCAATTTCTCCCTCCAATTTTTTTTTTAAATTGTGCTTACAAGTTACATAAAAACATGCAGGTCTGTGTAAATGATCAGTGTTGGCAAGCCTTGACAGCATCGTGATACACTTTATACTGAGGCACAGTAAATGTCAAGCTTGCTATGGGAGCATGACTATTTACAGGTCACAACTATATTAAGGAACTGAAGGGTGAAACTGCAGAGCGTACACATCCCCAGTACAGCTTTGTCTCATCTGCTGTAGATTTTGTATAGTTGTATTACAAATTCATGCACAGCATAGTCCTGTTCATGTGTAAGTGGGAAAAGCCGACACATTTTCAGATGGCAAAAGTTTGCTGTTTCTTGAACAGTTTTGTTGACCTGAGAACTTTGCCAGGTGGTATGAAGGAGAAACAGACATTTTTATACCATGCAGTGACTTTTTTCTCGCTTGTTCTTGTCGGTCATAGTGGCAGCACAAAGATAAAACTAGAATTTACATTGACTCTGAAAACCAGTTTCTATCCAGCGGAGTTCAGATTTTGTGTTATTGTTACAAATTATATGGGACAGAATCATGGACATAATACTTTTGACTATTTGAATGAGTTCTCAGTAAGGTAAGAATGACTATTAAGTGTATATGTAAAAAAGGCAATTTCTTCATTTCTGTCTCAGGAAAAATCAAAGCATCAGTGTTTTCCTCCAATGTGAAGTGAAGTCTTAGAAACCAAACATTAGATTTTTCCATCAGCAGACAGAATTCTTTCAAAGTTTAGAAAGGAGAGGGGAGAAATGTACAACAGTGTATTTGAGTTGGGCAGTTGTTGTTTTTCAGTAATGGATTTGTGAAGAATGTCCTTCGTCAGGGGGCTTCATTCCCTGACCCCACCGGGGTTGTTGCCCCTGGACCCATTACAATGTTCCTGAAACTTTGCCTGTTCCTACCAATTTTGAGACTCACTGACTGTGGTTTGTGAACTGTTTCACGGTAAAGAGGGGGAGAGAGAAAGAGGTCAGTTTTCTGTTTTGGATGTGAGTCATGTGAGCATTTGCCCTGTTTTTAAGGGTGTTGTAAAAATAAGTGACATTGAAGCCAAGGGTGGTGCTATGGAAGTCTGATGGAGAAAGGAATGTATATCTGAGTAAAATGTGACGACTGATGGCTCTTTTGTAGTGTATGAATCAGTAGACTTGCATGTCACTGTTGGCAGTAGCATTACCAGATGTTCACAGTTGCATTCATCATATTATGTTTGGGTTATCAGGCCTTGAAGATCCCTGTTGTTGGTCACTGGCCTTTTCAGCTCAACTAAAAGTACTGGCATGGGAATCTTCAGTAGACCAGCTTTGGGGGGGGGGGGGGGGGGGGGGTAAGAGAGAATGTAAAAGTGGACAGAACTGTGCCATCATAGAATGTTATAAAAGAGGCTTTAGGGGATTACAGACTACCTTGTGCCATCACATTCTCGTGTCGGAAGTGCTCCCAATGCAACCCTCCATCGCCCCCACTTGCCGACTTGCTGCTAAGATGACCATGTCAGCGTCCATGCCCAGGGCAGTTTGCTGCTCCAGGAGCTCCTCGGCTTCCCTCCTTGGTCTTGGACACCTACGAGCGATGATCTCTGTTCTCCACTGCGTCTGCTGCCGAGGACGTCGAGCTGGGTTCCTGAAGCCGGAGAACCATCTTCTTTGACTTGAAGGTGAAGACCTTTATACCCGCCAACCCCACCCAAGGGAAGCTGGAGTTGTCTGCGCCCCCCCCCCCCCCCCCCCCCCCCCCCCCACATCGGGGTTATATGAGTTTTAAAATGTGAATTGGCTTATGACAGTTTGATTGTCCTGATGTTATCCTGTTTGGTTGAGAGGATGTTAACTTTTTTTTTTTTTACTAGCTGCTAACTCATTTTACACCTGTGTTCTGGCAGTGGGGAAATTCAAAAGAATGTCGGCAATTTTCATTGGTGTGAAAGTAAAGAAATGAGTGTGGTGAGCCTGGGACGGTTAGCAAAATTTAAATGTGTAAATTTGGTTGCGTATGGGTGGATGTAAAAGGAATGACAAGCCTTTTTCTGACTTGCTCACAGCTGGCACTCGAACTGAATGGATAAACAGTTCACATAGGCCTTTTCTTCAGTCTTTCCTAACACTGTGCTGTGTGGATAGATGAAATGGTGTTTCATCGTGGATAAACAGTTCACATAGGCCTTTTCTTCAGTCTTTCCTAACACTGTGCTGTGTGGATAGATGAAATGGTGTTTCATCGTGGATAAACAGTTCACATAGGCCTTTTCTTCAGTCTTTCCTAACACTGTGCTTGTGGATAGATGAAATGGTGTTTCATCGTGGATAAACAGTTCACATAGGCCTTTTCTTCAGTCTTTCCTAACACTGTGCTGTGTGGATAGATGAAATGGTGTTTCATCGTGGATAAACAGTTCACATAGGCCTTTTCTTCAGTCTTTCCTAACACTGTGCTGTGTGGATAGATGAAATGGTGTTTCATCGTGGATAAACAGTTCACATAGGCCTTTTCTTCAGTCTTTCCTAACACTGTGCTGTGTGGATAGATGAAATGGTGTTTCATCGTGGATAAACAGTTCACATAGGCCTTTTCTTCAGTCTTTCCTAACACTGTGCTATGTGGATAGATGAAATGGTGTTTCATCGTGGATAAACAGTTCACATAGGCCTTTTCTTCAGTCTTTCCTAACACTGTGCTATGTGGATAGATGAAATGGTGTTTCATCGTGGATAAACAGTTCACATAGGCCTTTTCTTCAGTCTTTCCTAACACTGTGCTATGTGGATAGATGAAATGGTGTTTCATCGTGGATAAACAGTTCACATAGGCCTTTTCTTCAGTCTTTCCTAACACTGTGCTATGTGGATAGACGAAATGGTGTTTCATCGTGGATAAACAGTTCACATAGGCCTTTTCTTCAGTCTTTCCTAACACTGTGCTATGTGGATAGACGAAATGGTGTTTCATCGTGGATAAACAGTTCACATAGGCCTTTTCTTCAGTCTTTCCTAACACTGTGCTATGTGGATAGACGAAATGGTGTTTCATCGTGGATAAACAGTTCACATAGGCCTTTTCTTCAGTCTTTCCTAACACTGTGCTATGTGGATAGACGAAATGGTGTTTCATCGTGGATAAACAGTTCACATAGGCCTTTTCTTCAGTCTTTCCCAACACTGTGCTATGTGGATAGACGAAATGGTGTTTCATCGTGGATAAACAGTTCACATAGGCCTTTTCTTCAGTCTTTCCTAACACTGTGCTATGTGGATAGACGAAATGGTGTTTCATCGTGGATAAACAGTTCACATAGGCCTTTTCTTCAGTCTTTCCTAACACTGTGCTATGTGGATAGACGAAATGGTGTTTCATCGTGGATAAACAGTTCACATAGGCCTTTTCTTCAGTCTTTCCTAACACTGTGCTATGTGGATAGACGAAATGGTGTTTCATCGTGGATAAACAGTTCACATAGGCCTTTTCTTCAGTCTTTCCTAACACTGTGCTATGTGGATAGACGAAATGGTGATTCATCGTGGATAAACAGTTCACATAGGCCTTTTCTTCAGTCTTTCCTAACACTGTGCTATGTGGATAGATGAAATGGTGTTTCATCGTGGATAAACAGTTCACATAGGCCTTTTCTTCAGTCTTTCCTAACACTGTGCTATGTGGATAGATGAAATGGTGTTTCATCGTGGATAAACAGTTCACATAGGCCTTTTCTTCAGTCTTTCCTAACACTGTGCTATGTGGATAGATGAAATGGTGTTTCATCGTGGATAAACAGTTCACATAGGCCTTTTCTTCAGTCTTTCCTAACACTGTGCTATGTGGATAGACGAAATGGTGTTTCATCGTCAGTCTCTTTGTTGAGATAGTGGAACCTTGTAATCAAATCAACATGAAATTCCATCAGCAGTAAACATTACTAGATTCTCAGTGCAAGTACTCCGAGTCGCGAGTGTACGCACTTTTCAGTGTGGGCCTGTTCTGTTTGCATCTTAAATACATTACCAGCTGGTCACCCGGGATATTTCGCTGCTACGCTTTGTGAAATATTCCACATAGCACAGATGGGTACCCAGACCATTTAGATGTGGGGAACGAAAAGTGTAACTCGCGTTTGTGCAGGTCTTGCTGTTACATGATTTTTTTTAGCTCTGGACTTACCATTCTGTTTCCGCCTTGTGTGTTGCAGGTGACAACAGAAGACAGACTTTAAATTTCTGCAGTTGTGAGTGGCCAGTGACCAAGAACTGGCAATGGACCAATCCAGGGAATATTCACAAGGTGAGGTCGCCAAGGTGGCCGAGATCGAAAACAAGGTTTAGGAATGCAGACTGCCATGCGGACAACACAATCTCAACAGGTTCTCCCACCATTTTTGCACACCCTGGCCTTGTTTTCGGTTTCCTAACCCATCATGACCTAGCTCATCATGAATATTCATGAGATGAGGTCACCAAGGTGCCGAGATCGAAAGTGAGGCCTAGGAGTGCAGATGACACAATCTCAACATGTTCTGTCACCATTTATGCACACCCTGGCCTTGTTTTCGGTCTCCTTACCCATCATGACCTAGCTCATTGTGAACAGTCCATGATAGGACTCCATTCTTTGCCTGGAAATGCCCCGAAACATGGATCAGAACAGCTTAGTTACTGCTTCAAATCATTGATGGATCTTTTGATTTTCCTTATTTTGTGTTTTTTACTGCATCAGCCGTTTCTCAGTAACTTGACTGCATGTACATACAAGACTTCTTCTTCGCGCATCATGTATGTCAGTGTTTTTGTGCGAGTGAACCATGTTGGTTATAAATATACATATTATATGGAACGACACCCCTGAGCTTTTTTTGCCTGTAATGCTTGTGTTATGTCCAAGTATCCATCTGTGCCAGAGTTGTAAATGTATCACAAAGGTTTGCTGTGCTTGAAAAGCATAGCACGTTTCCGCTTCCTTCGTTGATTGGGTTTTGCCTCCTGCAGGCCCCTGCCCATCTGTGCTGAGGTACATTTTGTTACAGCATGAGGCTGTACTGGCAGACAGTACATTGTATCTCCACACAAGCGAGTTGTATATCCAGATTCATTGATTTCACTATTGTTTGTGGGAGTGTTGGAACTTGAACATGTCTTGCTTTTGAGTTGCTATACGTGTACAGCCAGCTTGAACAGCATGCCAACTGCGATTTGTGCTTTAGCTCTCACCTGACCGCAGTTGACTGGGTGTTAGATAAATTACCTCCCCCCACCCACCTCCACTCCTTCGCGCCCCCCCCCCCACCCCCCTTCTCCCCACTCACCCAAACCCCCCACCCCTGTAGCTAACAGGTAACTGACTAATTTCCCATCCCCACCAGAATAGATAATAGTGATAATGGACAGAGTCTCACAGCCTGTCCAAGTCAGCAGACAGCAGCTGTGGGCTTTGTTAGAAAAAGGTTATGCCCCATAGTAGCCATTGACAGTGCAAAAAGAAGACCGCTTGTGCATTATGGTTTCGGGGTTGGCGTAGCATGCAAAGTGAGGTTAGCATACCATGCAAAATCTAGGGATGTTGGAAAACACTTTGAACAGCCTTTTTCGTCAAACGGGGGCTCTTTTTTTTTTGTATTACCTATTACATTCCTACTGCTGCTGCCTTTTCCATCCATAAGCAGGTGTTGTTTTTTCTTTTGTTGACCCACATGAAAAGAAGTTTATGTAATGATCAGTGTTAGGCCATCTGTGTGGCCTTTGACAAAAATCTTAACATTGTCATTTTCTTTGACTTTACAAATGTCACCAGTATTGAACATTTTGTGATGGTAGTACAAAATCGGTCTTGTTCATACTGCTTTTGATAATTTACCTGGCCTTGTTCATACTGCTTTTGATAATTTACCTGGGCCTTGTTCAGAGTTACATCAGTGAACAAAAAATCTGGGGAAAAAACAGAAAAAGAAGTTACCAAGAAATACAACTTTTAGTTTGTTTCATATTGTCTTGAACAATATGAAACAAACTAAAAGTTGTATTTCTTGGTAACTTCTTTTTCTGTTTTTTTTCTTCAGATTTTTTGTTCATATTTGTTAAAGTACATGGATTAGAGTATGTGCATACCACTCTCTTTTTTTAACTTTTGCATTCAGGAAAAATAATGAACGTTTCCTGACTTGACACAAACCATAACATTGGTGTTTGCTCAAACACTGTTTAAGCTTTAACAACCATTGCTTGATTATGAGTGGGATTGAACGTTACCTGCTTTTACTGGCTGGATCACCATGACCTGTCTAACAAAGTAGCCAGGGGATAAAAAGGGTAAAACTGCAAGTTGTGTTTTTGTCAGTAAGTTCTTATCCAGCCAGTGTCTTATCTGATTGTTGTTAAGCTGTGTATGATTGCTGAACACACAAGCAAGATAATTTCCAAATTGCTTTTTGGGACAAAGTTCATGACGCATTTCTGAATGCAGCAAAAGCAAGGCAAATTTGCATGTTGAGACTTGCATTTAAACAGCTTTTGAAACTGATTAAAATGACTGTGATCAAAATGCAAGGTTGCAGTGGTGACTGAAAAGTGAAACTGAAACTTGCCTTGAAGGTAGCCAGTAGAGTTCAGGCTTTGTGTCATTTACTGTGTACATGAACATCATCACATTGATGTGTTGTGATGAGGAGTGAGATCTTTTAACCTGCACTGATGGTAACAGCTAACGAACTTCACACATTCATACCTGCTTTCACCTTTGTGACCTCGACCCACTGTTGGGGTCAGAGGAGAGTTTAAATAATACGTTTGTTTCCCTGTGTTCCTGTTTTGAATGTGAGACAGCCAAGAGTGTTCCCTTTTTCTTTTGTATTTGAAATACTATCTTTTAGATTAATTCCTGTGATGGCCAAAGGTTTTTTTTCTTATGATTATCAAAACAGAAGAAAAGCCTATGTAGGATGGAGTTTTGTTTTTAAACAGAGCGCTGTGTATATCATTGTATGTGTAAATGTACATAATTATGTGTGGATTTCGTGCAGAATCCAGTCAGGTTTGCTCGTTATTTTCAAGTTTGCTGCAAATCTCTGATTTCTTTCAGTGTTTGAATTTGATTTGATTTTTGCCTCTTCTGGAATTGTCTTGTATGTGTTAACATTGCGATTTCCCTTGACCTTAAATGTTTACATGCAATGATGACCCCTTAACAGAGCCACATTTGTGTCTTGACATGTGTGACTACTCCCACCCCAACCCCACCCCACCCCAGTCTGGTGTAAACTTCTTTGACCTATCCCAGTTTTGGTTACACTTCAAATTGTTTGGCGTCGAGCATCTTTTTTTTTCTCTCTCCATCCAGTTGGATGCATCGCAGCCAAATATATAAGCTGCAGTATCTCGCCCAACCCATCCCTCGCCCCCAGCTTTGTTTTGTTTTGAACTATTTCCATCCGCAGTCCCTCTGTGTTAGGGAACCTTCATATTAAATTAAGCAAATGCTGTATTGCTTGTGTCCTTTTTTTTTTCTCTTTTTTTTTTGTGATTTGCAAACAAATTGATATGATGTCCACGGCCACCACCGGTGTTTAGGTGCATCGCTGGGATAATAATAGTGTTGATTGTTTTATTTATAATGTTGACTCATGAAATGCCATGGTTTGTAATTATTTTGATAACTGTGCGTGCTGATGTGACTGTTGGGTTGAGCGAGAAGTGATGGCTGTTGTATTTGGTACATTGTCTGGCTGGGAGTGTGTTGGTGTGTGTTGCTGAAACACAAGGTTTTCTCTCCTGTTTGAGGCTTTGAATGGGAAGATGGGCCGTTTATCTTTTTCTGAGAATGCAAGCTTGGGTGGGGTGTGTGCTTCTGAAAACACAAGCTTGCATGAGTGGTGGTGTGTGTGTGTGTGTGTGTGTGTGTGTGTGTGTGTGTGTGTGTGTGTGTGTGTGTGTACATACATATGTGCATGTGTGTGTGAGGGGGGGGAGAAAGAATATAACTTTGGGTGAGGTTTAAAAAGATCAAGTAGGCTTCCAATATTGATGTGTGTGTTTTTAGATAAGGCCTTAAGAGATGTTCTTTAGGGTTGGGGGGTCTGCTTTAAAAGATTAATCTGTTCACAAAAGGAATATTTTTTTGAGAGCCTTTGTCTTCCAAGTACAAATTCAAAGTTGAACGCAGATCTTCAGATTTCTCTCCAGAGAAATAGCTCACACCTGCCACAACCAGTCCTTGTCCAAAATAACCCAAAGTGCTCCAATTACCCCACAAGTTGATGGACACCCCCCCACCCCCACCCCCACCCCACAAAAAAATATAAAAATAAACAAACATAAAAATAAAACAAAAAAACAAAAAAAATGAATGATGGGTAAATGGAAAATTTGTTTCATCCTGCTTCTGCGCTTTATGTTGATCAGTTTCCCTTGCATCAAAAGGATGTTCAGTGGTATTGCCTGAGAGGAATGTAACTTCAGTACACTATTCCTGTAGTGGAATGTGTCCTGCTGTCTTACATGAGGGGTATACACGTCGTGGCAGAAACCCCACAAATTTAGCTGGTTTCTGGCATCCAAACGCCATAACAAAATCATTTTTACCAATAGAAAGTGTTTGCCTCCTAGATCATATATATATATATATATATATATATATATATATATATATATATATACTGATTTAAAATCCAGCAGACAAATAGAAATGGGGAGTCACTGGAGGAACTTCTGTGGCTAAAGATTTATAGGTTTGTTTGTTTGTTTTTTAAATGAAAGTACATGTCACATGTTGCACACCCGACACACACCATGGATCTAACGTAACAGGTGATCTGTTGGCTGTGATCAGGAGGGTGATTGCTTCTTCCTTTTTTCTTTAAAAAAAATAAGAGATATAGAGAATAAAATGCACACAGGCCATTGTCAACGTTAATTTATTACACTGTTTTGGCCACTGTAGGTATAGCTTGCCACAGCTACATTGTTTTAAACACCAGGTTTTGGTATGTGTGTTTGTGTGCCTGTTCGAATAGAGGGGAGGAGTTTTTTTTAAGTGTGAGAGGGATTTAAAAGCGAGAGAGAGTGTTAAGAAAAAAAAACATTATAAGCTGAGCTGCTGTGTTGTTTGTTGGTTGTCATGTTTGAGTGAAAATAAATTTTAGTTGATGCTTGCCGTTTCTTTGTGTTTTTGGTGTGTGCTTGCGGGTGTGTCCTCTCTGTCTGTCTGTCTGTCTGTCTGTCTGTCTGTCTGTCTGTCTGTCTGTCTCTCTCTCTCTCTCTCTCTCTCTCTCTCTCTCTCTCTCTCTCTCTCTTCTTCTCCTTCTCTTGTATGCCGTTTCTTTGTTTTGTGTGTGTCGCCTGCTCTCTCTCTCTCTCTCTCTCTCTCTCTCTCTCTCTCTCTCTCTCTCTCTCTCTCTCTCTCTCTCCATCCTTGTCTGATGCTTGCCGTTTGTTTTGTGTGTGTGCGCTCTCTCTCTCTCTCTCTCTCTCTCTCTCTCTCTCTCTCTCTCTCCTCTCTCTCTCTCTCTCTCTCTCTCTCTCGGACTAGACCTAATGCTGCACTGTCACCACCAGAATGATCAGTCTGCATTAAGATGGGCAAAGATGTGATCCAGTTTAATGTTCCATTAATTGTGTGGGACAAAGTTTCAAGACCGGCCAGAGTCCTTATGGGCGCCACAGCTTTGGAAGAGATGGCCCGAAGAGCCGAAGCGGTTAATCGAACCGACATCGTCCACTCCAGTCTAGCGCCTTTACCTCGCCATGCAAGTTATACCAGTTAACCTAGCCGTCAAGAGGTAGCCTGCCTGAGCAAAAACGTCTGAAAAGTCACACACCCGCACGCGCACGCACACACACACACACACACACAAGGTCACAAAAGTCCAAATTTGATCAGTTTCGGTCTACCACGTGATCATGAGTATGAATTCGATCATTCATAAATCCTTTGAAACACCGTGAAATAGTTTTGCACATGTGATAGTAGGCCTACAGCGGCACTGGGCTACTGATGGGGGAAAAAAGGTGTGTTTTTTTTTTTTAATTATTAAAAAAAAAATCAGCAATCAAAATTTGTTTTAAAAATGTCATAAAACTTCAGTCTAGATCAGATTCGGCCGACTACATCATCATGGGTGTATTATAGTTCCCTTAATTTGGGAGAAAATAAATGGAGCTTACACAGCTTTGGGATTGAGTGGTTGAACAAGAAAATACAACACGACTGACTTTCGTAAGTATTGTCGTAGCCGAGACTTTGACGAGCAAAACTGGCCAACACTAAACAGTGTTTATTATTTCGCTGTAAACCACGAAGAAAACCCATTGTGTGGGCTCTTTATTGCACGTAAGTACATTAAACTTGATCTTCCTGGCAGTATGTGTGTGAAATCATAGCACCTTCACTCAACCACTAAAACGGCAACGAAAATATTTAAAATCAGAGTAGTCTCGTTATGTGCATGTGCTAATAATTCATTCGTACGAACGACTTCCACTTCTTTGATTTTCATATCTAGGCCTGTTCAATTTTGACAGGAGGGTTGAGCCTACTGAGTCGCAGTAGAGTGGAGCCGCTCGAAGCCGTTGGGCAGGCGCGGGAAAAGCCTGTCACGTGACAATCCGAGCAGACGACACAGCGCACGTGACAGAGCAGTAAGGCCTACGTGGCAGTCGAAGTTGTGTCTGCGTGTAATTTGAAAGTGTTGCTGGTTATCAATCAGCATGACTGGGAATGGATACTGACGGACTGAACGTTGCGACGTCGCTAAAAAATAAGCATAATATGAGGGTAGGTCCAATATGTTGTTGACTGACCGGAATTTTACACGACTTTGTCGAGTGTGACTGCGTTCTTGTCTTTCATCAATCAAATACGAAGGTGGGCTGTGATCTCCACCTTTGCCGCTAGGAGCATGAATTTATATGTAAATCCGTGGCTAGGAGTGTGGCTTGGAGTGACAGAGACCTACTAGCCTGAACAACTCGAAATATAAAAAGGTCGTTTTGAAGAGAACGGCAAAGAAACGACGGCGCAGCTACTTTGTGAAACACGAAGGGAACTGAACTTGAGCAGACAGCATCCAAACACTAAACTACATAACAAAACAGGTCAGCCAAAAGCAGGTAAGTATCCTACATCTCATTTTTCACCGTTTAACTGTCGTTTAAGTGTAGTTTTGTAGCTTGAAAAATGGGATTACCCCGAAAATTCTCATGTTGTGTTTTGTCAAAATAAACAGCGTTCTTTTTAACCAGCGAAACAATAAAGCAAATCGGCACGACAGTCCCTGTTTATATTGTCACTCAGTTATTCTAATTGTTGTAGGCCTTCTCCTCCAAAACTTCAGCCAAGTCTCCACCAATTAGTGAAACAGAATGAGGCCCTATCGAACTTAGTACCACCTCTAGTTTCAACAACAAACCTGTATCATCGCAGACGACCACATGAAAGAGTCATTCCCGCTCACAAAACAGAACTATATACAAATTCATTCATTCCGTCAACTACCCAACTGTGGAACACATTACCTCAAACTATACAAACAAATCCTTCAATTAGCCTGCTGAAAAAATATTTGTCAACGAATGACACTGTGGTTCCTATATATTATTACTTTCTAGAAAGGAACAAGTTAAGCATTGTAGACCGCTTGTAAATCTGTAAAAGTCTGCCAAAATTTGTTTATGATACAAGCGAAGAAGTACACGTTTTAATCCTCCCCCTCTCACTGTCTCTCTCAGATCAATAATTATGACAACATCACTAGACCATTCGGTTAGTTATTTGCTTTTTTAACCCCCACCCCCTCCTCCCGTTTTGTTGTTGTTGTTTTGCTGTTTGTTTTGTTTGCTTGTTTGTTTGTTTTTTGTTGTCATTTTGGTCTTTGTTGGTTTTGTTACCTCTGACGTTTTGACAACAATTTGCCATCTTGCCATCGGAAATATCTGTGTGATTATCATTTTATCTATAGGTAACACTCAAATAAGCATATTGCTTTTGTGTTTCCTGTACTTATTTGTTGAGCTTATGATTACGATGAATGAATAAAATTGTGTAGGATCAACACACAAGGGAGCTAATTAGCGCTCGAAGGTCAAATCCAAGGAGACGGTCGGAAATTCCTGGACCGTTTTAAAAGTAATTTTGGGTCACAAATATCATCGCAATCATTAGATAAGGTCCATAGCTACCGATTACAGCCGAAATCCGCAAGAAAAGGTGATTTTTTTTTCCTCATATAATTTTGTTTTTGTCAGTACGAGTCGGCGCATCAGTGTTGCCCTTTGACATATGACCTAGTTTCCCAGTAACAACTGACGTGAACTATTCTTTAGTGCCGATTTTGTCAAGACAATCGTATTCATGACTCAACGTTCTCAGATTGCAAATTTTTCCGTACATTTTCCGTGAGTTTTTAATTGCCGTAGCTTGTTTACGAGGCCACTTACCTAGCAGCACTTCGTCGGCCTCGTTCGCCATTTGCAAATCCGTGACGCCGACTCGAAACAGTCAAAGACAAAAATATATTAACAAATTGTTGTTGCGGATTTCGGCTGTAATTAGTAGATATGGACCTCATTTAATGATCGTGATGATATTTGTGACCCAAAATAGCTTTTAAAATGGTCCAGGAATTTCCGACCGTCTCTTTGGACTTTCAGTACCGCGCTCGAATACGTAACACAAACACTAACAAAGACCTGAGTCGCCTACGGTAACTCACCTGGCATGCGCGTAAAATCATAAACTCCACCAGAGGTACATCCTTTTTTTGCCGTCCCAAATAAGCCTTATGGTTTGTGTGGACGTTCAGCACCACGTTTACTTACTTACTTACTTTACTTGACATCCTCTTTTTTCTTTTTCTTTTTTTAATAGACATTCCCCGATTTTATTCCCATTTAATTTTGTCGAACTGCTTGCATCATGATCTCTTTGTTGGACAGTCGCTTGTTGCGCCTCTCAGTCACTCGCTTGATGTTGTCCTTGACGGACTTGGCGAAGCCGGTGCTTTAGGTCAGCCGGCCAATGACTTAGGACCCAGCCTCTCCGCCCTGCTGCAGCTTGAAGCGACCCACACTCCGAGCACCGCTTTCCGGCACCTTCCTCCAAAGTCTGCCCGATTTAGTTACGCCACTGAAGGGGCACTCTTTATCTCCGCCCTCCGAAAGGTTTGGGTACTATTAATGTAACTGTGGAATCAACCTCGTCGAGAGCTTAGGAGCTGTGTGAAAGTCGAGGTGGACGTCCTGGGCTCCTGTCCCTAATAAGCCTACGGTTTCTGTGGACGTAAAGCAACGCTTCATCATCAATCTAGTGCCCAAGCACTCACGTAAACATGAGACGCATCCACCCCGGGTAAAAAAAGAAAGGAAAAAGTTCCGTCTCGAGTCAAACGTTTTTGGTTTTATTTGTGCTTGCGTAAGCAACGTGGTAAGTTACTGATAAAAGAAACGTCTGATATAACGTCGGCCATCCGGCGGTACTTCGTTATATAGGCTTACTCAGTGCAGGTGAACGTCGGTTGGCGTAGGCGACTCAGGTCTTTCAGTGTTGTCACGTTGTGTTTCGTGTGACGTCTTTCGCAGTAATTAACTCTTCCCCCCCCCC
>JABMCL010003715.1:517500-520000 GCA_018857735.1 Alviniconcha marisindica | reverse complement strand
CTTTGATCCTCATAATTAATCAGTGTGTAGTGACTCTGACCCTCACAATTAATGAATATCTTGTGACTTTGACTCACACAATTAATCAGTGTCTTGTGACTCTGACCCCCACAATTATTGAATGTCTTGTGACTCTGACCCCACAATTATTGAATGTCTTGTGACTTTGACCCTCACAATTAATGAATGTCTTGTGACTGACCCTCACGATTAATGAATGTCTTGTGACTTTGACCCTCATATTAAAATGTAATGCAGAAATTATTCTGGTGGTGACAGTGTATAGCATCAGTTAGGTATAGTTGTATAGCATTTATATAGCGCTATACTCCGCTCTCGAGCAGACTCACTGCGCTCGCATTTGATTCTACACGAGTGACTAATTTTTATAGCGCGTTTTTGAATATCCACCGCAGTGGTGTACACTTACAGCGCTGGCATGGCTGGTGCCACGTGAAACTGCTGCCGTCTCGGCGCAAGTTCTGTGTACACCACACAACCACGCACCATGTCACTTCACGCAAAGCCACATGTATACGTAAGGTGCATGCGTGTTTACCTGTAACCTGCCACCGGTACTTTTGGCAGAATGACAGGCTGCCACCTGTACTTCTGGCAGAATGGCCGGGATCTTTTTCGTGCTACTGCGGTAACATGGAACTGAAGTTCCCGCTCCGCCGTCCCCGCCAGGTCCTCTGCGGAGACAATACAATGTTACACAGGTTTAACCATGGACCTATAGATATAGATATAGGTCTATGGGTTTAACGAACGAACCAAGTCCAGTCGGTACGAGCACAGCCGTCAGGAAATGATAGAAACAGAAATGATAATGATGATATAAAACTGCAGAGTAGGCGGTTTTAAATTTTCAATGGAACAATAATAGTATTACTACTACTACTACTACTACTACTACTACTACTACTACTACCTACTACACTTATATTCACACACCACAACCACGGACAGATGCACAACCCCACCGCCACTACCACCACCACCACAGGCTGTCCTCTTTCTGTCTCTGTCTCTGTCTCTCTGTCTGTCTCTGTCTGTCTGTCTCTGTCTGTCTGTCTGTCTGTCTGTCTCTCTCTGTCTCTCTGTCTCTCTGTCTCTGTCTCTCTCTCTCTCTCTCTCTCTCTCTCTCTCTCTCACACACACACACGCACGCACGCACGCACGCACGCACGCACGCACGCACGCACGCACGCACGCACGCACGCACACACACACACACACACACACACACACACACACACACAGAGTAAACAGGAAATGGAAAAACCCAAAAGCGCATCGCCAGAAATCGTGTTAACAGCCTCTGATTATTTGCTGACGTTCACGAGGAGAATTGACATTCATCGGTTTTTCTTTGGGACAGAAGCTGCTGTCAGTATTTTTACACCTTTGCCTGGCCCCAGCACACAGCGTTGGTCTTTGTGGCTCTGGCTCGTGGCCATGGTAACGAGGGCAATAAAAATAAATTTCTTCAGGCTCAATCGTGTTGTTGATTGGCTGGCCACTTTTGGAATGATTGATAGTTCACGGTGGCTGTTTTATGCAGTGAACGCAACAGTGGTTTTTATTTGGCACCTCCGGCGGTTAGATAGTCCCGTCCGGCCTAATAGGCCTTCTCGCCTCCGTGGACGTTAAGCAGCAAAACCTCACGTCAGATAGCAGGTGTTATTTTAATGATGATAATTGTTAACGTTTACTCGCTCAACCGCCCCCCCCCCCCCCAAAACAAGAACAACAACAACAGCAAAACAAAAAAACAACAAGCAAGCAAACAAACAAACAAAATATATATATTTATAATGGCTGAACAGTGGTCGCCATGGAGGACCTGAATGTGTATTGATAATGACTTTACAATAACTTGGATGTGTATATTTATAATGATTTTACGATGGTCGCCATAGGAGTACTTCAATGTGTGCTGATAATGACTGCAGCACAGTGGTCGCCGTAGCGCACTGGAATATATATTGATAATGATATACGACCGTTTCACGGTCAGAAACATACATGTTTTTGTTTTTGTTGTTGTTGTTGTTGTTGCTGCTGTTTTGTTGTTGCTGGGCCCGTTTAATTGTTTGTGTTGATGTTTTTATATTACCACATCTTCCCTTGTATCGTCGCCCTGATATAATGATGATGATGATGATGATGATGTCTTTTATATAACCGCGCTGGTTGACTGGGCGTAAAACACCAAGTTACTTATTCCCTTGTATCTCTGCAGTTCTACGCTCGGTGGGCCTGACGGAGGAGGGCGTGGCCAAAGGAGCGACGCCTTCACCACGTGACGGAGCGCGACCAAGGGCAGGGACCGAAGCAAAGGAGGGCGTGGCCAAAAGAAGGAGCATTCACTTCAACAGACAAGTGGCATGTGACCAAAGGATCGACCCTTTAAATTTAATTGCATGAGGGTAGTGTGACCAAGGGATCCCCCCCCCCCCCCCCTTCCCTCCCTTTCAATGCACGTGGGAGTGTG
>JABMCL010003715.1:487500-505000 GCA_018857735.1 Alviniconcha marisindica | reverse complement strand
TCCCCGTCCATAACACTCCTGATGTTCTCTTGTGGACGTACAGCAACACTGAACTGAACTTAAGCCAGCACATCAGAGCTCAGGAGCTGCGTGAAAGGCGAGGTAGACGTCCTGGGCTCCCCGTGGCCTAATAGTCCTTATGGTCTCTGTGTGGACGTAAAGCAACAGAGGACTTGAACACAGGTCTTCCTTCTTTCAAGTTTCGGAGACGCGACGCTCCCACACTACCTGTGCTTTGGATCAAAAGTTGGGAATTGTCGCAACGGTTGTCATGTCTGTCTGTCCATTTATCTGTGTATTTAATGGAGAGACAGATAAAGAGACAGAGACAATGAATAAAAACATTTTTAAGCAGGGTAGTGGAGTACACAGAGTCTTTTTACATCCAGCCCTCGCCTATGAGGGACTAATCTGAGAGAGAGAGAGAGAGAGAGAGAGAGAGAGAGAGAGAGAGAGAGAGAGAGAGAGAGATGTGCTTGCGTGTGTGTGTCGTGGGGGGAGGGGGTAGAAATAGACTCTGTGTGTGTGTGTGTGTGTGTGTGGTGTGTGTGTGTGTGTGTGGTGTGGGGATAGGGGGTCACGATATGTGTGTGTGTGTGTGTGTGTGTGTGTGTGTGTGTGTGTGTGTGTGTGTGTGTGTGTGTGTGTGACGTCTCTTTTCTTGCCCCATAAATTATCCTCATTCGACCCTCTGCTCCTTTCAGTGGAAAATCAGAGTACTTCGTGAACTTAAGGTCAGACTTTCTGACCCGCATCAACTTGAACACACACCAAACTGACGTAGCGCCAACGGCCAACGGCAGGCCATTTCCACTGGTTTAGTCTTATACTTTCCCGTACGACAACAGCATGGTCCGTTTCGGAACAAATCCTCGCCACAATTAAGGTCTCCAGCTAACGGAACCGTTAGGAACCGTTAGGAACGCCAGACTTACGTCCACCCAGCAACAAAACAACAAAAGCGACCATCGGTTCCGTCACACGCAACTATCACCCACGGTTGGCAATCCCTTGTGTGGAGGTTCGTAAAACTGGGGTAAAACGGGGCACAGTCAATAGCCCAGCACGGGAGAGGTGGTGATGGTGGTGGCGGTGGGGAGGAGGTTTGGGGGGGGGGCGGGGGGGGCGGGGGGGGGAGAGGGGGTGAGGGAGTGGGGTTGGTGGGTGGGGAGGTTTAGCGAAAACAATGAAAACTAGCCGACCTAGCTCCCGTTTGTGCTTGAGGATTTAACGCGTGGTCGGAGCTGCGTGCTACTATAATCTCATCTCTCCGGCCCCGCCCCCGCCTTGCAGTTACCTGTTCGATGGCTTTTTTGTGTTTGTGTAGGTTCCCCCCCCTCCCCTCCCCCCCCCCCCCCCCCCCACCCCCCACCTACCAACCCTCAGTCAGTCTCTCTCGGCCACCAATGGTCAGGTGTAGTATGCATCAGCGTGTAACGTAGTATTCATCTGCAACATTGCGCTCGTATTGAGCTAAGTTATTCGACCTGTGTTTTTTGGTCGGTCGGTCGGTCTCTGTGTTGTGTGTGTGTGTGTGTGTGTGTGTGTGTGTGTGTGTGTGTGTGTGTGTGTGTGTGTGTGTGTGTGTGTGTGCCTGCCTGCCTGCATGTGTGTGTGTGTGTGTGTGTGTGTGTGTGTGTGTGTGTGTGTGTTAGAGAGTGCGCGCGCGTGTGTGTGGCAGGGGGGAGGTTACACTTTTTAGAAAATAAAATCTGAAATTTGATTAAACCCGTGTCATTCCTTTTAGGCAGGAGAAGGGGGCGGGAGGGGGCGGGGGAGGGGTCACTTTTTGTTTTCGCATGTACGTTGTTGACCAGCCTAGCAGCTGGAATCCGGAATCTACACCCCACAAATCCCTCAATCCATCTCAGCAGACACCCCCCACCCCCCCCCGCCCCCCACCAAAGAAATCTATCTAGCTCTCTTTAATCTCATCCAAAATACCCAACCGTTCGTCCCACGACCCCGCACGACCCTCCACCACCAGACAGGTCCAGGTTGTCGGGAGGCCAGTGATTACCCCCGGGCAATTGGGCGATGACCAGCAGTGATTAAAAGGGTGGGGTGGGGTGGGGGTGAAGTAATCAGGTCGTGTTGTCTCCCCCACCATAGTGCGCCACCGACAAAAATAAAACAGGCGTTGGAGAAAAACAACGCAAGGTCATGTTCCATTGCACACCTTTGTTCTGCGACTCGCAACTGTGCTTCAGAGCACGTGCCCGGTACGAGGGCCCAGGTGACTGACATTTCGTCTCGAAGGTTTGGCACAGTGCGTCATTTCGTCTCGACCATTTGGCGGAGTGCGTCATTTCGTCTCGAACGTTTGGCGCAGTGCGTCATTTCGTCGAACATTTTGCGTGGTGCGTCATTTCGTCTCGAACCTTGGCATAGTGCATCATTTCTTTGAACCTTTAAAATAGTGCGCCATTTAGTCGAACCTTTGGCTTAGTGCGTCATTTCGGTTTTTAAAGAACAGTAGTATTGCGATGCCCATGCCTGTGTGTGTGTGTGTGTGTGTGTGTGTGTGTGTGTGTGTGTGTGTGTGTGTGTGTGTGTATTATATATATATATATATATATTATATATATATATATATATAGAGAGAGAGAGAGAGAGAGAGAGAGAGAGAGAGAGAGAGAGAGAGAGAGAGAGAAGGCACTATGGCTGGTAAGCGTATAGCTTCAGAGGGGCCTCGGTTCGATACCGCTTCGGCTTTCCTTTCTTTTCAAGAAGGTTGTGGTTTGTGGACACTGTCTGGTGACTTTGTCCTTCACAATTAATGAACATTAAAATGGCTCTCATCGCTGCCCATCTTATTGCCACAGGAGTCATTCTGGTGGTGCCTTTAGCTTTATGGTTTATGTGGACGTTAAGCACCATGTTTACTTTAAAGAAAAACGTTGTCCCGTGACGAAGTGTCCTTCGCTTAATTGTCCCGTTGATGAATTGTCCCGTCAGCGAAGTGTCGTTCGACGAATTGTCACGTCAACGAAGTGTCGTTTGCTTGTGGGCGCTGCGTCAGTTTACCTGCGGGGGATTTTGATTCAGTGTTGAAGTAAGTAAGTAAACATGGTGCTTAACGTCCACAGAAACCATAAGGCTTAAGTGAGGGGGGGGGGGGGGGGGCGATTATGTACCTATCACTTCTGCATTAAGGTGGGCAGCGATGAGAGCCATTTTAATGTTTCATAACTGATTGCGAGGGACAAAGTCACAAGACAGTGTCCACACTGAGACCACAACTTGTGAAGAGAAAGGAGAGCCGAAGCAGATTCCAACCGAGGAGGTCCCTCTGCTTACCAGCCTAACGCCTTACCGCTGGGCCACACCGGCTCACGTTCAGTGTTGCTGAAACCATGAGGCTTAATAGGGACGGGGAGCCCAGGACGGCCACCTCGACTCTCACACAGCTCCTGAGCTCTGAACTGCGGGGAAGGTAAAGCTTCCAATGAAACCGCAGAGAGGGGGGGCCGGACTATGATGTGTGCGGTCAGTGTGAAAACCCGACCAACAGCAACTAGTAGTGAGCCGGGGGTTGAGGGTGGGGTGGGAAGTGGGGGTAGGGGGTAGGTGGGTGGGCAGCCGATCATTGGGAGCGAGGGAGAGGAGGAGGAAGGAACGTAGGGAGTGGAGGGAGGGTGGGGGTTGTGGGATTGAGGGGGGGGGGGGGGGGGCAGCCGATCATTGGGAGCGAGGGAAGGGAAGAGGAAGGAATGTGGGGAGTCGGGGGGAGGGTGGGGTTGTGGGAATGAGGGGAGGGGGCGGGTAGCGGTCTGCAAAACCTAGAACTAAAAGAACCATTCAGCAATCAGAGGTCAGAAGCTGTGTGAAAGTGGAGGCAGCCGTCAGACCGACCTGTGTGCCCCCCGTCCATTACAGTGCTTATGATCTCTGTGGAATTAAAGCAGCACTTGAACTGCGGAACTGAACCACCCAACGCTCGGCGTACACAGCAAACGTACAGCGAAGACAAGCAAAGGACTGGAGGCAAAGAGAGAGACAGAGACAGAGAGAGAGAAGGAGGGGAAAAAGAACAGAAAAAGAAGAAAGAAAAAGAAAAAAAAGAGAGAAAAAAAAGACTGGAGAAAAAAAAGAAAAAGAAAAAAAGAAGCACCAGCAAGTGCCCAGCACCTTGACGACCCATCTCACAGGCCGCCGCGGACGCCAGCGCGACACTTTAAGCACAAAGGAAGCAGCCGCGGAAGAGATCTACCCCAAACACCCGGCAACGCAACAGTCAGCCCAACGCCAGAGACACGGCGCTACAGTGTCTCCTCTCCAGCCAACCGGGCAAGACGTCAGTGGCGGTGTCTGTTCAGTGGATTGTCAGTGCTCTCCCCTTTCCATCACCGAAGGTACCGGATCAGCGTTTCCGAGGGCTCTGTGGATTTTTGGACCGTTTCGGATTTCCATCAGCTGACGTGGATTTCGTTGCGTGCAACAGCGCAAGCAAAGGGGGCCACGCACCTGCTGGGACGGCCCAAGAAACGTGTGAAGTGTGTGTATCAGTATGCGCTTTTTTTTCTTCCCCTTCTTCTTTTTCTTCTCTCTCTCTCTCTCTCTCTCTCTCTCTCTCTCTCTCTCTCTCTCTCTCTCTCTCTCTCTCTCTCTCTCTC
Source organism: Alviniconcha marisindica (assembly GCA_018857735.1). Classification (NCBI taxonomy): domain Eukaryota; kingdom Metazoa; phylum Mollusca; class Gastropoda; family Provannidae; genus Alviniconcha; species Alviniconcha marisindica. The sequence goes on along the minus strand of JABMCL010003715.1, from coordinate 500,384 downwards.
TCTCCTCCCCCCCCCCCTTTTTTTTGTTTTGCGTGTGCGTCAGTGAGATAATGTTACCCACTTGACCTCGCTTTTCTACATTGTGTTAGGCGGTGCTGTCAGGTACGGGCCATACGTGCCCCCCCCCCCCCTTCCCCACGAAGGTCTGTCTGTCTGTCTCTGTCTGTCTCTGTCTGTCTTCTCTCTCTCTCTCTCTCTCTGTCTGTCTCCCCCCCCCCCCCCCCTCTCTCTCTCTCCCCGTCTCTCTCTTTCTGTCTGTCTGTCTGTCTGTCTGTCTGTCTCTCTGGTGTGTCTAAAAACACAGTTCTTGGATTTTAACGTTTCGTCCACCACACAGGATCACCGTCAAGGTAATTTTAACACTAACACAGTTGTGAAAAATATCACTGAAGTTGTGCACTGAATACGAGAAATAGAAAAAGAAGAGAACAAAAACCAAGTAAAACAACAACAACAAAAACCAAGACAATGAAACGGCAGAGAAAGAAAGAAGAGTAAGATTAAATAGAATAAGATTAAGCAAAAGATTACGGAAAAATTACGGAATTAAAATGAAATAGGTAAGACGTGGCAAAAAAAGAAGAGAACAAAAACCAAACAAAACAACAACAACAACAAAAAACAAGACAATAAAACGGCAGAGGAAGAAAGAAGAGTAAGATTAAATAGAATAAAAATAAGCAAAAGAGAATCGTGAAACAAAAAAAATACGGAATTAAAAATGAAATAGGTAAGACGAGTTTCCCGGTTGTAGCTTCTTTTTTTTACGCCCAGTCAACCGGTACGGGTATATCAGTGTGATCCCCGGCAAAGTCTATAATTATAAACCGCGTTGCTGTTTATGCAAATACCCTACTAACACAACTGTTACAAATAATCGCCCTGATAATACTGGATGACTGGGCGTAAAACACCAACTTAATTACTGGTAAAAAATAAGGAGGAGTCCCCCCCCCCTCCCCCTCCCCCCCCCCCCCACCCCCACCCCCAACCTCCATTGAGGTTGTGCACTAAATGGTCGGTCGTTTGAGTAGAAAGTAAAGTATGATGGATTTGTCGATCTCTGTGCTTTGAAATTTCAGAACAGATTGCAACTTATTTGCCCCCTCTCTCGTGGGAAAACAACAAACAAACTAACAACACACACACACACACACACACACACACACACACACACACACACACACACACACACACACACACACACACACACACACACACACACACACACAGAGGGGGGAAAAGACAGGAAAAACCAACAACCAATGACACGATCTTAGCGTGTTACTGTACATCGTCAACTCTCTCTCTCTCTCTCTCTCTCTCTCTCTCTCTCTCTCTCTCTCTCTCTCTCTCTCTCTTTTTTTTTTTTTTTTACGCACATTACAACGGTTTAGCTCCACACACACACACACACACACACACACACACACACACACACACACACACACACACACACCACACACACACACACATAGCAATAAAAATTGAAGAAAAAAACAAAAACAAAAACATTAGCAAACAAAAAACACCACTATAGTCACGTCGGAGCTGTACATAAATTATATGAGTGGTTTACAATCATGCCACTACAACAAAACATGTCATCTTCTTCTAACCCCCACAGAGACTATAAGGACCATTAGGGTCGGGATGCCCAGTATGGCCACCGACTTTCACACAGTTCCTGAGCTCTGAACACGTCAACAAGTTTAAGTTGAATTTTGTTTTACGTCCACAGAGACATAGTTCAGGAGCTGTGTGAGAGTCGAGGTGGCCGTCCTGGGCTGTCCGTCCTAACGAGCCTTCTGGTTTCCGTGGACGTAAAGAATTATTGAACCGTGCTTCGGCATTGGTCACAGCTTGTCCCTAATAAGTCAACTGACATCTGAGGACATTAAGCATCACTTCATCATCATCATCATCGTCCACAGAGACCGTAAAGACTATTAGGGAGGGGGAGCCCAGGACTTTCACACAGTTCCTGAGCTCTGATATTGTCAACAGGGAACGTGACTTTAAAAACGCGGCCACCGTCAGTCTTTGGACCATGGTTCAGGAGCTGTGTGAGAGTCGAGGTGGACGTCCTGGGCTGTCCGTCCTAACGAGCCTTCTGGTTTCCGTGGACGTAAAGAATTATTGAACCGTGCTTCGGCATTGGTCACAGCTTGTCCCTAATATGTCAACTGACATCTGAGGACATTAAGCATCACTTCATCATCATCATCATCGTCCACAGAGACCGTAAAGACTATTAGGGAGGGGGAGCCCAGGACTTTCACACAGTTCCTGAGCTCTGATATTGTCAACAGGGAACGTGACTTTAAAAACGCGGCCACCGTCAGTCTTTGGACCATGGTTCAGGAGCTGTGTGAGAGTCGAGGTGGACGTCCTGGGCTGTCCGTCCTAACGAGCCTTCTGGTTTCCGTGGACGTAAAGAATTATTGAACCGTGCTTCGGCATTGGTCACAACTTGTCCCTAATATGTCAACTGACATCTGAGGACATAAAGCATCACTTCATCATCAGTCTTTTGGGCGAGGCGGTTGAAACGGACTAACTTGGAAAGTTCAATGATTACCCGACGCTACGTATCATTGGCGGGAGCTGCCACAAGTATCATTTCTGTCGCGACAAATACTTGTTTAGATACGTGTGTTTTTCGCGACAAAACACGTCTTTTGTCGCGACAAAATAATGCATGCCGCGACAAAATGATGTTTGTCGCGACAATTTGTCACGACAAACACGTGCTTGTCGAGACAAACATACTTTTGTCTCGACAAAAGACGTGTTTTGTCGCGACGTGTTTGTCGCGGCAAAAGTAAGCTTGTCGCGACAAACATAATTTTGTCGCGTCAAAAATATGCTTGTCGGGACAAAAGTTTTGTCGAGACAAGCATACTTTTGTCGCGACAAAACACGTCTCTTGTCGAGACAAACACGTGTTTGTCGCTACAAATCTTTTGTCGCAACAAAAATGATACTTGTGGCAGCTCCTGCCAATGGTAACTACGAGGTATCTAAACATGTTACTTGACACTCGAACCAGAATCGCGCGTTTCCATTCAAGTTATCGCCAATAGCGTGAGGCCGAATAACTAATGTAGCTGAGATAATTATTCTCTGTGGGCATGAATACACGTTCTTGGCAGACTTTGTTGACTTGGCAAACGATCCGGCCCGATCCTAAAGCTTTCCTGCAGCTGGAGTGTCCCCAAATAAACTCTTTAAAAAAAAGTTTAGGTTGTATCTCTTTGCTTGGAGTGTCTTCCCTTGCGCGACTCTCCGCTAACGACGATTGTGCATCCTGAGCTTGAACGGAAGGGACAGATTCGAACTTCTTTTTATTTATGTTTTTTATGATGATTATTATCATTTTTTACTACAGTTATCATAATTATGAGCATCGCATCTCCTAATTGTTTGGTTTTCACAGGCGCTATTTTGAGTGAGTTTTGCCTTGCACGGAGGGGTACAACCAGTGAAGTAAAAATATTAAAAAAAAGATATTTTTTTTACACGGCTTTGCCTATCCTGTGCAGAATTATTCTGGTAATGACAGTTTATACAGATCGTACCCAGTCTTCCCACTTTTCTCAGCCTCCTGTGATCTTGTGTTTGGTCCACACCAGTCCTCTCCGGAAACTAACTGAAAAATCTGTGTTCGAGGTCAGTGTTGCTTTACGTCCACAGAGACCATAAGGACTATTAGGGACGTGGAGCCCAGAACGGCCACCTCGACTTTCACACAGCTCCTGAGCTCTGAAAAAATATCTAAATGCTCAGACAGTTTTTATTGTTTTGTTTGTTAGTTTGTTAATTTACTGAGAGAAAAAGAAAAGAAAAAAAAGAAACTTTAGTGTAGACTACCCATGTTGTGACGGACTATTGTTCAATGTTGCTTTACGTCCACAGAAACCATAACGACTATTAGGGATGGGGAGCCCATGATGGCCACCCCGACTTTCACACAGCTCCTGAGCTCTGAAAAAATTTCTTAATGCTCAGACAGTTTTTGTTGTTTTGTTTGTTTGTTTTACTGAAAAACAAAAACAAACTATAGTGTAGACTACCCATGTTGTGACGGACTATTGTTCAGTGTTGCTTTACGTCCACAGAGACCATAAGGACTATTAGGGACGGGGAGCCCAGGACGGTCACCTCGACTTTCACACAGCTCCTGAGCTCTGAAAAACCTAAATGCCCAGACATTTGTTTGTTTGTTTTTTACTGAAAAAAAAGAAGAAGTACATAGTGTAGACTACCCATATTGCGACAGGCCTTTAAACATTTTTTATATATATTTTTTTTTTAGGGAGGCGTGTTTCTACGCAGGTGCTGAATGGTTAAAGCCCTTCTGTCAGTCAGAGAGTGGCAGTCAACTACTGACCTCTCTGCCGCGAAGTAGAGTATCAAAACAAGCATCGTATTTGTTGAAGGGGCAAGCCTTGGCATTTTCCTCATTACATATACAATTTCAAACATCGGGTGTGTTGACTGAACAGGTAGCCCTTGGCATCTCTCCCAGGAAACACAATATGAAACATCTCATTGACTACGTGGGGTAGTCTATGATACATTGCCTTCTTTTCCATGTGTGACACTGTTTCAAGACATTGATAAGGCTCGTCTTGACGATTTCCCGGTCCACTAAGCACAGTGTCAAACATCGTGCTGACTACATGGATAGCCTGTACTTTGTCTTCTTTCCCTTGCATGGCTCACTATTAAAACAAACATCGTGTTGATTAGTATGATACGCCTTAACAATCACGAAACACAGTATCACTGAAACATCATTGTCATGATACCGGGTTGCCTCGAGCGACATCTTCTCCACGAAGACAATATCAGTGTGTTGACTGAATGAGACACCCTTGGTATTTTTTTTGCTTCTGAATACGCAGTACTAATAAGAAAACCAGATGCACGTTTGGATACACGCGGTTATGATATTTTTAAATCGTCTCATCCAAGCAATGAAGTTTTCTTTCCAAGAAGAAAGAAGAAAAGAAAAAAGAAAGAAAACACATACACGCACGCACACACACACACACAAACACAACACACACACACACACACACACACACACACACACACACACACACACACACACACACACACACACACACACACACACACACCACAGCAACAAAAACCAGAAACTGAGAGATAAAACAGTAACTGTCATCACCATAACCACCACCACCGCCACTGCTACCTCACCCCACCGCCCAGCTAAACCAACAACAGCAACAAAAAATCCAAACATAGCAAACTACCCGAGTCAAGAAGTCCTGCCCTACTTCATAATCTCTAAACAAAATAACAACCCCAAAGACCCTGTTCCGTTGAGAAGTTTGCTGTGGGAGTTTAGGATTTGAACTGCAAACACTCCCATAGCGAAGTCGATGTTTTGACAACTCCACAGTTTCACACACGTATTCTTTCCACACTGCAGGAGGTTTCCTAAAGAAAGACTACAAACTCCAAGTTCTTTGAGTACGTTTGTACCTATGGCTACCCTAGATACACCCATGTTTGTGATTATTTTATTATTACTGCGAACAGTTTGGTATATATACGTATATTATTTTCATGTCTTCCTTGTTACTTTATCATTACCTCGAGCTCAGTTTTGGGCAGTACAATTTTTATGTTTACGTTGTCAGTGCCTTTTTATTATTTCTGCCAGCATGTCTAATCTATTTTTAATCCTAGCAGAGTTTTGTCTGGATATGATTTTTATTTAATTGTATATCTACTTCGTCAGCACCTGGTTTATTAAATAATTTGTGTGAGCACGTAATTGTGTCTACGTCGCCACAACCTTATAATTATAGTTTCGAACAAGCTTAGTTTGTCCCTTTTCCGTTAACGCATATTTTGTGATTTGGGCTTTTTTCTTTTTCTTGGTGGTGGGGTGGGGGGTGGCGAGGGGGGGGGAGGGGGCAACAGAGATAAGACAGTGTAAGATAGTGTCAAAACATCAGTGCATTAATTTAAAAAAAAAAATCTCTCTCTCTCTCTCTCTCTCTCTCTCTCTCTCTCTCTCTCTCTCTCTCTCTCTCTCTCTCTCTCTCTCTCTCTCTCTCTTTTTCGTGATTTTTGTAAGCTGACGGAGTGGGGTTTCTTTCTTTCTTTTTTATCTTTTTTTTAATCAATCCTGCTGATAATCTGGCCGGTCTTCAATAAGCTTAATTCGTATGTGTAGTTTTCCAACTGGGGGGGCATCTAAACAGAGTTCGTCAACGAACCGTGCAGTTAGTACCGTGTCGGGAGGCGTTTGGTTCTATGACGCACTCCAGGGGAGCACAGTTAACTCATCAAAGCGCTAGTGGCCCTTTTGTCTTCCACATCAATGGGTCTTACAACTGAAACTCTTAGCAACCAGTTCGGTAACTGCACCGTGTTTGCTTATTTCTTGGAGATAACCGGGCAAGTTCAAGGCGGGAAAAAGTCTACAGCAGTGAGTTACTGAAAGTTTTGTAAGTTGTCTTTTTTACTTAGAAGTTTGTTTACACATTATACACCAATCTGCACTTTCGTTGTTGTTGTTGCTCTGTTTTGTTTGCAAGTAAGTAAGTAAAAGGTCAAGTTACTCACTTACTTAGAGACAAAACAGAGCTGCATCAACAACGAAAGTGCAGACTGGTGTATGATGTGTAAACAGACTTGCAAACTACCGTATGGCATAATAATGTAACGTCAACAGAATAATTGCAAAGTGGTGAATGACCCGTGTAAACAAAGTGACAGAGTGCATGGCGTATGACTGATATGGGGACTATGTCAACGAAATTGCAGAATGGTGTTCCGATATATAGCCTATGTGTAAGTAAAATGGCAGAATGGTGTGTAATATTATCTGTAAGCAAAATAACAGAGGAGTACTGCCCTAGCTCTCGTCTATTTTTCCACAGCCCCCCCCCCCCCCCATTCCCCCCCCCCCCCCCAGTCCCCCCCCCAACCCCCCGCCCCGCCCCCCAGTCCCTCCTCCCTCCCCCTCCCGCCTCGTTGCCAAGCACAGCGAACAAGCGGCTGTCACCATGGAGTCAGACCACGCTATTATACAGTGACATTGACAGTAACATTATGTAAACAAAATTATTACGGAATGTTGTATGACGTATGTAAACAGAATTGCAGAATGTTGTCTAACACGTGTAAACGAAATTGGTGGCTGCCATGCCTACCCTTGACGTAGTCTGCTCGTCTCGTCGCCAGGGTGGGTGGGTGGGTGGAAGGGGGCGGTGGGGGTGGGTGAGGTGGGGGTGGGGGGTGGGGGGGGGGGGGGGTGGAGAGAATATATCACTGTGATTGGTTCAACAATTTATAACGAGAACCATTTCAGAATATTTGACAATGAGTAAGGACAACGGAAATCGATTGTTTTGTGCGTCTAAGATCTGCTAATGAGATTTGCAGTGCGGCACCTGGTTGTATTCGTAGCGGACATGTGAAAAACGATGTCAGAAAGGAGATCTGAAAATAGTAATAATTATGAAGCTTTGACCCTGACTTGTTAACAAGTTTTCGAATTTAAAAAAAGAAAAAAAGAAAAAAAGGAAACATATTATACCTTCGGTAGCGTGCAGTACATTCAATTATAAAAGAACTTTTGGTTGCCCATTTAAAAATAAATAAATTTTGTAACACACACACTCACACACACACACACACACACACACACACACACACACACACACACACACACACACACACACACACACACACACACACACACACACACACACAAAGCACAAACTAATCTGTTTTTAAATGGGCAACTAAAAGTTCTTTTAAATGTTCACTGACGCACTTGACAGACATGAACATGTGACATCCCTCTGTCTCATGATCTGTGACATCCCTCTGTCTCGTGATCTGTGACATCCCTCTGTCTCGTGATCTGTGACATCCCTCTGTCTCGTGATCTGTGACATCCCTCTGTCTCGTGATCTGTGACATCCCTCTGTCTCGTGATCTGTGACATCCCTCTGTCTCGTGATCTGTGACATCCCTCTGTCTCGTGATCTATGACATCCCTCTGTCTCGTGATCTATGACATCCCTCTGTCTCGTGATCTGTGACATCCTCTGTCTCGTGATCTGTGACATCCCTCTGCTCGTGATCTTGACATCCCTCTTCTCGTGATCTATGACATCCCTCTGTCTCGTGATCTATGACATCCCTCTGTCATGTGATCTATGACATCCCTCTGTCATGTGATCTATGACATCCCTCTGTCATGTGATCTATGACATCCCTCTGTCTCGTGATCTATGACATCCCTCTGTCTCGTGATCTATGACATCCCTCTGTCTCGTGATCTGTGACATCCCTCTGTCTCGTGATCTATGACATCCCTCTGTCTCGTGATCTGTGACATCCCTCTGTCTCGTGATCTGTGACATCCCTCTGTCTCGTGATCTGTGACATCCCTCTGTCTCGTGATCACGTGACATCCCTCTGTCTCGTGATCTGTGACATCCCTCTGTCTCCTGATCATGTGACATCCCTCTGTCTCCTGATCATGTGACATCCCTCTGTCTCGTGATCTGTGACATCGCTCCCCTCACCGTGATCTGTGACATCTCTCCCGTCGCCGTGATCTGTGACATCCCTCTGTCTCGTGATCTGTGACATCCCTCTGTCTCGTGATCTGTGACCTCCCTCTGTTTCTTCATCTGTGATATCCGTCTCGTAATATCTGGCACTCCTCTGTTTATATCATCACTGGCATCTTTCCGTCTCGAGATCACGTATAATAATGTCTGTGATGACAGGTCCCCGTTCTGCGGATTGGCGGGTCCTGTTCTTGTGGGACATGGGTAGTTAGTTAGTTAGTTTAACATGGAATCAGAAAACGTTCAATGCCAGCGTGGTTGGAGAGGACTGTTAGTTCGTTAGGGGGTCAGTCAGTTGGTCAGTCAGTCCGTCCGTTAAGTGGGTAGGTAGGCAAGTGTATGTTTAGTTATTTACGCACATTTATTTATTTATTGACAGGTGTGTGTGTGTGTGTGTGTGTGTGTGTGTGTGTGTGTGTGTGTGTGTGTGTGTGTGTGTGTGTGTGTGTGTGTGTGTGTGTGTGTGTGTGTGTGTGTGTTATTGTTATCTGTTTATTTTTCATTCTTGTTTGTTTGTATGTTTGTATGACAGTTTGTATGATTTTTTTCCTTACAAGCTGCTAGCTCTAGCAAAGAATCTGTCCGTTTCTGTCCGCAGCAGAAGCATAGTAGCTGTAGGAAGCGCTGCTGTAGATGTTTGCCCGTGAAACCGGCTGGTCGCAGAAGCTCTGCAGTCGACGCGTTTTGTCCCGGAAAACTCCCTCTTCTTCCAGCAAAATCGATTGCGAGAAGAAAAGAAATTACAGCGCTGTACTCTGCCGGACCTGAACAGCATAAAGATGCCACAGTAAAAAAAAAAAAAAGATAAAAATAAAGAAGAAGAGAAGAAGAGGAGCTTTCGTGCCTTTAAATGGAACTTTTGTCACTTTTATTGGAACTTTAGTGTTCTGAAATGGAACTTTCGTGTTTTCGTGCCATTAAATGGAACTTTCGCCCCTTTAAATTGGAACTCTAATGTTTCCACGCCTTTAAATGGAACATCAGTGCCTTTAAAATTAACTGATGTGTTTTTGTATTTTCAGGACTTCAGCTGAAGTTTCGTACCTTTAAATAAAACATTGGTGACTTTGACTAGAGTTTCGTGCCTTTAAAGGAAACATTGGTGGAGCTTTCGTGTGTTTTTGCCTTTAAAGGAACTTTCGCATTTTCGAACGTTTAAGCAGAACTTCCATGCCTTTAAATATATAATAAATAGCATATAGGTTCCAGCGCTAGCTTCGAACGAAGAAGCACAAGAAGCTAGGACGTAGGTGGAGAGTCGTAGTTCACATCTCTGGCTCTCCAAGCACCACGTCAGCTCGCACTTACGACTGATATTTATAAAGGGAACGTCTGAAAAGCCGTGCTCTTGTAAGATTCGCCACCGCCTCCCTCACCCTGAACTGGGGCAGCTTTTGATGTGTGTGTGTGTGTGTGTGTGTGTGTGTGTGTGTGTGTGTGTGTGTGTGTGTGTGTGTGTGTGTGTGTGAGCGCGTGTGCGTGCGTGCGTGCGCGCGTGCGCGTGCGTGAGTGCGTGTGTGTGTGCGTGTGTGTGTGCGTGCGTGCGTGTGTGTGTGCGTGCGTGTATGTATGTATGTGCGTGCGTCTGTGCGTGCGTGCGTATGTGTACGTGTGCGTGCGTATGTGTGTGTGTGTGTGTGTGTGTGTGTGTGTGTGTGTGTGTGTGGTGCGTGCGTGCGTGCGTGCGTGCGTGCGTGCGTGAGTGTGTTTGTGTTGTATTTGAAAGGAGAGGAATTCTGTTCTCGCTTGATTAGCGTATTCAAAGACCAGGAAAACAGTTCGCTTACATCTCTGGCTTTCCCTCGCTCATCAAAGAGCTGCGTGGCAAATAATTGTGGGTCACTGGTGCAAACAGGCCTTACAAACAGGCAGCGGCTGACCGATTTGTTTCGTCTGAAGGTTTTGAAGACTGGTCGAATCTTTTTGTCCGTCGATTCTTTTTGTGAATGTGTGTGTGTGTGTGTGTGTGTGCGTGTGCGTGCGTGCGTGCGTGCGTGCGTGCGTGCGTGTGTGTGTGAGTGAGAGAGAGGAGAGAGAGAGAGAGGGAGAGAGAGAGAGAGAGAGTGTGTGTATGTGTGTGTGTGTGTGTGTGTGTGTGTGTGTGTGTGTGTGTGTGTGTGTGTGTGGTGTTTTGATGCGATTTGTTGGTGTACCACGTGTACCGTAGTGGGTTTTTTGTTTGTTTGTTTGTTTGTTTTTGTTTTGCTCTCTTTCTCGCGTTTGGGAATACAGAAGGACGGAGGGAATATAGAAGAAATAGAAAAGGTAGAGGAGAGACGCTTTATGCAGATGAAATAAAATAAAAAGAAGAAGAGGAGGAGCAGTTAGTAACTGGATTTTATAACGTCCTCTCAGCCGCACAAGGTCACCTTAGGACGATCAAGTTAGTTAGTAATTGGCTTTTTTAACGTCCTCTCATCCGCACAAGGTCACCTTAGGACGATCAAGTTACTTAGTAACTGGCTTTTTTAACGTCCTCTCACCCGCACAAGGTCACCTTAGGACGATCAAGTTAGTTAGTAATTGGCTTTTTTAACGTCCTCTCGAGCAGTTAGTAACTGGCTTTTTTAACGTCCTCTCGAGCAGTTAGTAACTGGCTTTTTTAACGTCCTCTCAATCGCACAAGGTCACCTTATGACGATCAATTTAGTTAGTAATTGGCTTTTTTAACGTCCTCTCGAGCAGTTAGTAACTGGCTTTTTTAACGTCCTCTCGAGCAGTTAGTAACTGGCTTTTTTAACGTCCTCTCAATCGCACAAGGTCACCTTAGGACGATCAAGTTAGTCAGTAATTGGCTTTTTTAACGTCCTCTCAACCGCACACAAGGTCACCTTAGGACGATCAAGTTAGTTAGTAACTGGCTTTTAACGTCCTCTCAACCGCATTTAGGACGATCAGGTTAGTTAGTAACTGGAGTTTAACGTCCTTCCAACCGCATAGGGTCACCTCGGGACGACAGGACGATCAAACGCAGTCATAAAAGAACATATATTTCAAAGGTAATCAAACCATACACAAATATAAAACAAAACACACCTAGGCATCACGAATTTTTGAACGGTTGGTCCCTTCAGTATTCCCTTTGTTACAAAAGAAAGAAAGAAAACAGAAAGAAGGAAAAAGCACCCGAGTCGAGGACATGCTGGTATCGTCGAATATTCCGTCAAATTTATTAGTACCAGATTTTAAAAAGAATTAAAGGAATATTAAGGAATGGACAGGAATAATTTTAAAAAAAATCTTTATATAGCTGAATGATGGTAAATGTCAGTGTCTTATGGCAGCAACCAGCACATACCACCTGCCAACCATCATCTCCTAGCTGCTCAACAAGAGCAACGCAAAAAACAAACAAACAACAAACAAACAAAAAAAAGCCGATCCCTTAACGAAAAGTGGTGCAGAATTTTCTGGGAGAAAGTCAATAGAATGAACCATTAGCAGAAGGGGGAAAAAATGACAAGACGGTGAAAACGCAAGCAGGCTAGGCAGAAAAACGAGAAAGGGCAAGATAGAAAACAGGACTCAAACGGCAGCCCTGAGATATCTCAGACAGGAGACGTTCCCGGCCAGACGTTCCCGGCCAGACGTTCCCGGCCTCCTTTCAGAGGGAAGAGGAAGAGGAAATGAGGAAATAAGCAAAAAGCAGTAAAAGGCAATATCGACAGAAACTCTGGGAAGTTTAGACCCAATTTAACAGTATTGATATTGTTGTCCTTCGTCTGGCAATCAAGCAAGCGAGTTGAAAAATAAACAAATCAGCAAAAGAGAGCGAATACAATTATGTTCAGTCAGTCTTCAAGCGTCAGTGACGATTAGCGGCACTCGGCTGTCAGAAGAAGAAGAAGAAGAAAAAAACGTCACGTATCATGGCTGGTGGTAAGCCCGTTCTTAATTGGGCGAATGTTTCTTCGCGAACCTAGTTGGAAGTATTCGGCGAACCTATTTGGTTCTTAATTGGGCGAACTTTTCTTCGCGAACCTAGTTGGAAGTATTCGTCGAAGCTATATTCGGGGTCCAAAAAGCTTCGCTCAACATGTTCTGGGAACATTTGCCCTATTCGACGATCATTGCCTCTGACTGGCTGAGAGCAGAGCTCTCCTGTGGATGAAGAAAAAATAAAAATAAAAATGGATGACGGTGTCGCTAGGTTCTTCACTCGCTTCGGAGGGAATTTGTTTATTTGTTGACTTGTGGGAGGCGCAGCCTTGTCTCGGAGACCCAGAATGAGATAGTAGTTAGTTGAATTAC
>JABMCL010003715.1:470000-482500 GCA_018857735.1 Alviniconcha marisindica | reverse complement strand
AGGGGGGGGGGGGGGGGGGGGGGCGCACAGATTGTGACATGTTTTGACGTTGATTTAAACTTAAGAGATTTTGTGCCAGATTTCCGATGGATATTTAAAAGCGCACAGTTTTTGTTGTTGTCGCTGTTGTTGTTGTTGCAAGCAAATCGGTTCAGTAATCGAGGAGGTTAATTCAGTATTTTAATGCCCGACCTTATTGCTTAGTTTGTGGTCATGTTTGAGCCGCGCTTGCTGTTTGGAAAGCTATTGTGCTTCAGAAAATAGTGTCCCCCCCCCCCCTCCCCAGTTTTAGGCTGTAGGCTAGCACTTACAGAACTTACATTTTATGCCCGTATCAGTTACGAATTGGCAGCTTACTGTGTTTCAGTGGCGTCTTTCACAATGCGCAGTGGTAAATTCTGAGGAACAGGGTGGAATCAAAAGAAATTTAAAGTTGTGCCAAGCTAATCTGAAGTTGAAAATCATTGCTTTTTGCTGTTGTTGATGTTTTAAGCCAAAATTTGCAGGTAAAATAAACGGTACATGTGTTTTTCATGCGTCTGAACTAGCAAAAATGTACAGATAAAATAAACAGTACATCTCTTTAATGCGTTTGAACCAGCAACTGAAACTTGCTCTCTCTTCTTCTTTTTTTCTCCAGGGAAAATGTAGAGATAAAATAAACAGTACATGTGTTTAATGTGTCTTAATCAGCCAAAATGTAGAGATAAAATAAACAGTACATCTGCAGTTGCATTTGAACCAGCAACTGAAACTTGTTTTTTCTTTCTTTTTTTTAAAGCGAAAATGTTGAGATAAAATAAACAGCATATGTATTTAATGCGTTTGAGCCAGCAACTGAAACCTGCTGTCTTTTTTTATGCGAAAATGTACAGATAAAATAAACAGTACATATGATAATGCGTCTGAACCAGCGAAAATGTACAGACAAAATGAACAGTACATCTGTTGTAATGCGTTTGAACCAGCAACTGAAACTTGCTCTCTTTTTTAAATCGAAAATGTACAGATAAACAGTACATGTACTTAATGTGTCTGAACCAGCGAAAAGACGATACAGAAACTTAGGATCAGAAAAAAAGCCTCATCTGTTCAGCACTGTGACATTTCCGCGTATGCCGGTTGTTTTGTAATTATGCTGCGCCATTTTGCCCATGTTTTAGATGGTTAAATCTGCCAATTATTTGCTAGACCTTTGAGGCCTTTCTCTGAGCTGATCGATTTCTTTTTTGAAGGAACCGTTTAAAGAAAACGTTCAAATTGAGCCTTTCAGCAACAAGAAGAAAGAAAGAAGAAAGAAAGGAAGAAAGAATGAATGAAAGAAAGAAAGAGCAAGTGCAAAGTTTTTTCCCACCCCCCTCCCTCTGGCCCCGTCCGCATTGACATTTTTGGGGTGTGGGGGTGTGGTGTGGTTGGGGGCTTGGAGGGGAGGGGGTGGTGGTGATTGGGTATCATGGGGACCAGGGGAAATAATTTCTCCTTTAATCTGCGCGCTGCTGATGGGCGTTTGCGATCTGAAGAGCTTTTTCCCCATATAATTTTTTTTTTTTTTTTTTAAATGAGAGAGAGAGAATCGTATGCGTGGAGCTTTGGTATTTAAACATTCTCATCAGTTTGGGTCAACAATGTCGGTTTCTGCGCGAAACAGCGTCCACGCTGATTGTTAAACCAGAAGAAGGGCACATAATAGCAGAGATTACGTGATTGCATTTCCTGTTCAGCCCATTGTGTGCCTCAGTGGTTTGTTTTGCATATGAGAGGTGGGGTTTGGGTTTGTCAGAGGCGTCTATTTTGTATTCATGCAACTTAATACGCAAGAAGGAGAGAGGGAGATTGACAGAGACAGAGAGAAGAATAAAAAAAATATATATATATAAAAAATAAAAAATAAAATAGCGTACTTCAATTTCGATGGAACAGTATTTGTAAAGACTGTAATTCTGTCTACTATAGTGGAAATTTCGATGGAACAGTATTTGTAAAGACTGTAATTCTGTCTACTATAGTGGAAATTTCGATGGAACAGTATTTGTAAAGACTGTAATTCTGTCTATTGTAGTGGCCGAGCGTTTTGTGCTACGATAAAGGTCAACTAAATGCCCAAAAGAATAGGAAAACGTTTGCAAGGTTTGTCTTGTGTAATTAATAATAACAATGCAGGCATGTAGGCGTCACGCTTGGACGGGTGGATGGTGCTTAGGAACTCGGGTGTTTGTGGACTGGACTGAACGTATCAGGGACAAATTTACACAGATGATACACGGATATAAAACATATAATGGAGTCTTCGATTTTGACTTTGCACAAAAACTTGACAGTTTTGAAACAAAGCATATCAGCTGCACCTAGCACATGATTACACACGCACGCACGCACGTAGGAAGAGGAGTAGCAGTAGTAGTAAGGAAGAGTAGCAGTAGTAGTAAGGAGGAGTAGTAATAGTAGCAGTAGTAGCAGTACGTAGTTAGTAGCAATAGTAGCAATAGTTGCAGTACGTAGTTAAGTAGTTAGTAAATTTGGTAGCAGTAGCGGTAAGGCGACAGCTCTTACATCAGTTATCGCCGAGTGGACTGAATGCGATTGTTGTAATCACTTTATAGGACGGTTGTTAAAGTGTCGAAACGGCACGGCGAAGAGCGGTACTCCAAGGCACAAGTCCTCTGGCAAATCTACCCGAAGCACCCGTGTAAATCAGATTCTAGAGTCCTTTTGACCACGGTGTACCCGTGAGCTTCTTACGTGACAAGTTCTTCCCTCTGCTAACGTGTCGTGGTATTACCACGGCCCAAGGCTGTGTGTAAAACGAAACACCGGAGAAGAAGGTTGGTTAATCATTCGATTTTAACGTCCTGTCAGACGACGGAGAAAGAGCCAGTAAAAGGGGTGCCTACTCAAAAAAGAGTGTCTTTCGGGGCAGTCTGCACGATTGTGCTTCTTCAGAGTCCTTTTGTCATTAGTCTTAGTACATAAAACAAAGCAAAAACAACAACAAATAAACTGCACAGATTAAAAAAACAAAAAACAAATGAATATAACACAAAGCAAAAAAAAAAAAAGAAGAAGAAGAAAAAGAAGAGCAACAACAACAACAAAAATAGCAAAAACCCCAAAAACTAAACAAAATAAATGAAAACACACACACACACACACACACACACACACACACACACACACACACACACACACACACACACACACACACACACACACAAAAACAAAACAAAAACATACACACAAACAAAAACAAAAGAAAAAGAACAAAAAACAACAGATAAGCAACTGAAGAAAGAAAGAAAGAAAAAAGAAAAATAAATAAAAAGAAGCAGAAGAAAGAAGAAGGTCCGGGTGCGTTCATCAGTAAACTTTGTATGCGGTCTGCCGTAATAACGATCGTTTTTTATTTTTTTCGTACGATTTTTTTCTGCTCTTTCCACAGCCAACACTTGCAATAAATACGTAAAGCACTTTCCAGTGCCGAAACAAATCAGACAAGAGCAGGAATTTATTATCCTGCACTTTACCATTTGAAGTGCAGTGCTTACTTTCAATAACTGTCATAAAGTACAGGTTTCTGTCTCTGTCTGTCTGTCTGTCTGTCTGTGTCTCTCTGTCTTTCTGTCTCTGTCTGTTTGTCTGTCTGTCTGTCTCTCTGTTTCTCTGTCTCTGTCCGTCTTTCTCTACTTCCTCTCTCTATATCTCTCTGTCTCCCTGTCTATCTGTCTGTCTGTCTGTCTGTCTCTCTGTCTGTCTGTCTGTCTCTGTCTCTGTCTCTGTCTCTGTCTCTCTCTCTCTCTCTCTCTCTCTCTCTCTCTCTCTCTCTCTCTCTCTCTCTCTCTCTCTCTCTCTCTCTGTGCGTTTCGTCGTGTGATGACCCAGGCCTGTATGGTTGATAGGACGTTAAAATCCAATTACTGACTGTCTTTTTCTTATTCTTCTCCCCCCCCCCCCCCCCTTTGGTCAGGATAATTATCAGCAGAAAACAATCCCAGAAAGTACCCAGCATTCCCTGGTTTCATTTCAGCAGTGGAATTCCCCCACAGCATATCTCTATTTTATTTTTCTCCTTCAGGGCAAAGTTGGAACTCAACTTGGTGGAATGTGACTTTTCGATGGACTTGAAACCTTCCAAAAGGCTTTTGTTCAAAAGCAGACTAACGTCCAAACTTTACGTTTGGACTGAACTGGTGTGATTTTCCCTTTTTGTTTTCGTAGTGTTTTTTGTTTAAGTTTTAAAACATTTTTTTTAGGCGGATTTCGCTATTCTTCAAAGTTTAGAACAGAGATCTTTTGAGACGTTTTCGATGTTCCATGAATAATAGCAGTATAAAAATAAATAAATAAATAAACAAAAAATAAACGTACTTTTAAACAGACTTTAACTATACAGCTCAGAGTTCTGGATAGATTAGACTGCACTCTCAGACTAGTTAGTCTATGATGTCATCGAAAAGAGGTCTAGACAAGAAGTTTGACGGTGCCGCTGATGGTGGCAAGAAAACCGCTCAAGCGACGAGGAAGGCTTCTCCCGACAAGAACGACAACGACCGCATCAGGGAGCTGGAGAAGATCGACGAGGAGTCGGAAAGCCCGAGAACGATGGCGGAGAAACCCGCTCAGCTTCCGAACCCGAAACCTGCCAAGAAAGGGCCCAACAAGCAAGCGAACAAGTTAGCGAAAAACAATCACCAGAACAACAGCGCTTCTGAAGAGGTCAGCGAGGAGGCCGGGACTCCGGACAACAACAACAGTCGCAACAGTAACGGGACTCCGACAACCACCGCGAGCAAAGCTCCGAAGAAAGCCATGGATACGTCCCCCACGACTACAACTACTTCTCCATCTGCTACTGCTGCGGCTTCTCCAACAGGAAGCAACTCCCCCAACCGGACTAAGGACACGCACGCAGCGAAGAACGGCAACGGCAACCACAACCACAACAACAGCCACACCAACCACAACAACAACAACAACAACAACGCCAGCCCCCACCCGCTACCAGGCCGACCCCAGCCCCTCCCAGCTGTCCCGTCCTCCACCACCTCCACCACCACCACCACCACCTCTGGAGGATCGGGGTATGGGTCGGGGGCGCAGACCAGCCGCGACTCCTACCCACCACCCGGCGTTGGCAGTAAGGCGTTGGGGATTAATCACCCGCGAGGAAGCCTTACGAGCAGGCAGGACTACGGAGGAGCGGGTACTAGCACCCGAGCCGTTGACGCGTACACAATGTCTGCCGAAGAGTGGCGAGCGAAGGAAGATGTACCCCAGTGGAGGAGGCACGGGGCTGGCTCGGCCGGCTCCAGCTACGGGGGGGACCCCCCCGGGACAGGGGGCAGCAACGGCGGAGGCGGGGGTGTTGGTGGTGGTGCTCCCCGGGACGGAGGCGACGGTCTGAGCTCCCGGGATGACGAGTCGTACTACGATGGGGAGTATTCTGCGCAGAGCGCTGGGAGAAAGTTCACGACGTGCACCAAGAAAAGCTCCAACAGGAGCAGCTTTGGGTGAGTGTGCGTTTTATTAGAGGCATGTCAGCTTGTTCCGTGTATTGTGTATGTATATAGTTACTAGTTTAAAAAAGAAAGAAAAGTACTCTCACTCATTTAGAGGCGTGTCAACTTGTTCCATGTTTTATGTTTAGTTATTAGTTTAAAAAAGAAAAGAAAAGAAAAAGTACTCTCTCTCTCTCTCTCTCTCTCTCTCTCTCCTCTCTCTCTCTCTCTCTCTCTCTCTCTCTCTCTCTCTCTCTCTCTCTCTCTCGTATATAGTTATTAGTTTAAAAACAAACAAACAATTACTGTCTCCCTCTCTCTGTCTGGTTACTAGTTTAAAAAGAAATTAGTACTCTTAGCTCTCTCACTCTGTCTCTGCCTCTGTCTGTGTGTCTCTGTGTGTGGTATAGTCGTGCTTATTTGTGTTTGTAGTATAGCCAGGACTGGCTGTTAGATAGGTCCACATGGACCTAGTGCTGCTATGCTTGAGTATTAAAGTTTTCTAGTTCGAGTTCTCTTTGTTTTTCTCTGTGTCACTGTCTTTCTCTGTGTCTGTCTGTCTGTCTGTCTGTCTGTCTGTCTCTGTCTTTGTCTCTGTCTCCCTCTCTGTCTCTGTGAGTCTCTGTCTGTTTGTCTCTGTCTCTCCCTCTCTCTGTCTCTGTCTCTCCGTCTGTGTGTGTGTGTGTATGTGTGTGTGTGTGTGTGTGTGTGTGTGTGTGTGTGTGTGTGTGTGTGTGTGTGTGTGTCTCTCTCTCTCTCTCTCTCTCTCTCTCTCTCTCTCTCTCTCTCTCTCTCTCTCTCTCTCTCTCTCTCTAACAGTAGTAGGAAAAACACCAGGATGATGATGACGACAAAGATGATTATGGCGATGAGGCGGATTCATAGTACGGTGAGGTGGTCGAGGAGGAGTGAGAAGTTCTTGGATTTTAACCACCCAACTCTTTCTTCTATGAGCTTTGGAATGTGTGCTGCCTTATGGCAGTATATGAACTTCCTGTACTAACTACCCAACTACCTAACACTAACTATTCTCCTACGAAAAAAGTTTCCGATCTCATCACATGTACAGTGTTTATATGACAGTGTTGGTCATTCTGCTAGAAGGAAGAATTACTGTTGGCAATATGATGATGATGTCAACAATACGTTGAATAGGATGCGATGGATTTGATGGCAGCAAAGTTTGCCTTTGCGTTGACTGATGGTGGTGACAATGGCGTTTAATTAAACGTTGTTGGAGCGTTTCCCAGCTGAACTCTCAGAAGGGCGCTCCTTTCAACGCGGTCGTACATTGATAAACACATTCCATAGGGAGAGAGGATTGCGTGCCTGATCGTTTGTTGTTGTTGTTGTTATTGTTGTTGTTGTTGTGTTGTTGTTGTTTGTGTGTGTGTGTGTGTGTGTGTGTGTGTGTGTGTGTGTGTGTGTGTGTGTGTTGTGTGTGTGTGTGTGTGTGTGTGTGTGTGTGTGTGTGTGTGTGTGTGTGTGTGTGTGTTGTTTGCTTTGTTTGTTTTTAATTATTTTTCATTATTGCCCCACCACATGGTCAGCCACGCGCCGTCTTCAAAGGATACTGTTTGTATGGAAACCAACATTTGCCCTTTTCTGCGCATACCGCCGGTAGCTGTATAGGTGTTACGTTTCATTCACATTATGACGCCATGCTATTATGACGTCATGCTATTATGGCGTCATGCTATCGAACGTCTTTTGCTTCTGTTTGTTCCTTTGGCCGGAGATTCCTCAGGCACTGAAGTTCAAAATCAAATGTAGATTTAATTTTTTGTTTTATTTTTAAACATCTATGCGATTCTTTTAGACATTATAATAATAATAATAAAATTATCTATACAGCGCGAAATCTTGTCCAGAGAGACTATTCTAAACGCCTACAGGCACACACACATGCACCCATGCATCCGCACAGACGAGCATATTGACTGTACACAACTTAATTTACAGCCAACTTAACAGATAGCAAACAGGGACTCGAGGCGGGCTTAATGCTATAGTTTTAACACACCGTGAGCATTCTTGCTTGGCGAAACAATATCCAAACCGAACGGTCCCACACATAGATCTGTTGCACAAGAACTCTTTTGTGTGAAAAAACGATATGTAGGCTACGTGTATGGTGTTGCCTACGATTCCTATACGTGTACTTGACCAGAAATTTTCTGCTTGTGCATTTATTGGGCAGGTTTTATTTGCATTCACACCGGAGCACTCAAAGAGTAAATTTTTTGGGATATAACTTGAATAACTCATAATTTTACATCAGAGCTCAGGAGCTGTGTGAAAGGTGAGGTGGTCGTCCTGGGCTCCCCGTCCCCAATAGTCTTCATGGTCTCCGTGGACGCAAAGCAACATTGAACTTGAAATCACTTCGTAACTCACATGACTATTCCGTTGTTGGAGAGTTTAAATGGTATAGTTTTAGAACGCAGAGGACATTCTAGCTTACGTGAGAATCAAACGGTTCCAATGAATAAAAAACAGAGTGTTTTTGTTTTGTTTTGCTTGTTTGTCACGGAGTATATGTATTGAACAGTTAATCTTGATTTTCATCGCAGCTGATCTACGTCTTTGCCGTGACGTCTATTCGTGCGTGTGTAATTCGTTACGCCAGGGTTATGCCCTCTTTTGTTAAAGGAAATGTATCGCTTACTAATTGGCAGGGGACAGGGCGTATTCAGTCGCTTTGCAGCAGCCATAAGTCAACCAGCCCGAGTCACCGAATTAAACACACAGGGTGTACAACCTCCCCCCTCTAGCCACGCTGTTTGACTCGTGTCAGTCAACTGTGATTTTTTTTTTTTTTTTTTTAGTTCTTTGAATTGTGTTAGTTGAGCAAAGGTTGTAATTATAGATCCAAGTAGTGTTTTTTCTTCTTCTACTTCTTTTTCTTTTCTTTAGAAATAGTTATTATGTTGCTTTCTGTCACCCCCTTTGCTAGTTCAATAAGCGTTGAGTGGGGTTAAGACCCCTGCGGTGCGAATGTGCGTGTGTCTATTGAAGAGGTATCGGTTACTTTAGAATGTGACGTTTCTATCGCGATGTGCCAGGGTATGTGTGAGTGTGTGTGTGTGTGTGTGTGTGTGTGTGTGTTGTGTGTGTGTGTGTGTGTGTGTGTGTGTGTGTGTGTGGGAGGAGAGAAGGAGAGAGAGAGAGGAGAGAGAGATGGTGGTGTGTGTGTGTGTGTGTGTATGGTGTGTGTGTGTGTGTGTGTGTGGGTGAGAGAGAGAGAGAGAGAGAGAGAGAGAGAGAGAGAGAGAGGAGAATGTGTGTGTGTGTGTGTGTGTGGTGTGTGTGGTGTGTGTGTGTGTGGTGTGTGTGTGTGTGTGTGTGTGTGATGGCCGCGGTGTGTGTGTGTGTGTGTGTGTGTGGTGTGTGTGTTGGTGTGTGTGTGTTGTGTGTGTATGTGTGTGTGTGTGAATGTGGTCTTGTGTCAGTGTTGAGTTTACATGTGACAGATACATTACGCTTGAGCCTGACTGATGTATTGAACTGAGCATCAACGTAGATCCCAAGGACCGTGCTGAGATCGTGCACATGGCACAAGAAAATCCTAAGAGACGGTGGTGACCATAACAACTTACTGAGCGCTGCGTTGTTACCCAATGTGAATCAGTGAATCAGTTGAGCATGGGTTGTAATTATAAACCCAAGGAGCCTCTTTTTTCTTTTTCTTTTAACCCCATCACTGCCCGAACCTGTAAAATTTTCGGGGCTGAAAAGTGCACACATACACGTCTGTAAATAGTATATTTGATGCCCCTATAACAAATTTGCTTTCCATACTGTGTATTTTGATAGAATTCCTTTGACGTGCTCGTGCGGAGGTGTGGAAAAGCCAGAATGATTTCAAATTTGGCACTTCCGTTGGTCATTTTCCGAGTGGCAGAGCGGCAAGCACGGCAGTGAAAGGGTTAACTTTGGGAGCAGGGTGCACGCAGTCTGTTTGTTTTTGCTCCTTCATTCAGTTCTGTCCGCGCCCAGTTCAGTTTTGAGCTTTGACAGACATCTGTGTCCCGCCGTCTCTTCAGACAGTTCCTGCGATGAGTTCTGTGTCTCGATTCATTGTGTTAAGTCAGCAAATCGGAGACAGAAGCCCATTTACAATACAATACACACCTCTATTGTCGATGTCAGCGCGATTGCACTAGGAATGTCTTGTGTCGTGCCAAAGTACACTCCTCAAACATTCACGCCAATCATAGAAACATCATTAAGTTACAACAACAGAAAACATCGGGGCAAAAAAGTATATTGAAGGCAGGAGAAAGATAGATGGATAATTGGTTTTTAACGCCCAGTCAACCATGGTGGTCATATCAGGGCGATTGTAGACACGGGAAAGGGAGGGAAGAAAGAGAAAGAGACGGACATACAGGAAATTATGGTTGGATAGAGACAAAAGCGTGGGTGGGTGGGATGGAGTCTGAGGAAGTTATAGCTGGGGAAAGCGAGAGAGACAGACAGACAGACAGACAGACAGACAGATAGACAGACAGAGACAGAGAGAAGACAGGAAGCGAGGGAGAAACAGAGACAGAGAGGCGGAGGACAAAAATGGAAGAGGAAGAAAGGGGGGGGGAGAAGAAGAAGAATAGCTGAGAGGGGGAAAGCAGAGGGTGAGAGACAGAGAGAAAATGGAGGATGAAGTTATGGGGGGGGGGAAGAGGGAGAGAGAGAGGGTTATTGTTGGATGACCCAAGAAAGGTGTTTTGTTCATTTGTCCACCAGACCCCAAGTAGTAATTTGTTGTCAAAGCCCTTACTCCTAGTGTCCTTGTCTTTTAGAACCGGTAAAAAGAACAAAAGACGCACGTGTGTAGAAACACCTACTCTACACAACCCACCCTTTCTCTCCGTCTCTGTCTGTCGGGTAGTCTCGCCTCTCTGAATTTGTCAGTAGAGTAGTACGACACAAAGTACACGAAAACTAATATACAGTGAGGAAACTACAATAGTTCCCGCAATTTCAGAAGCTGTCAAACCTTGTTGATTTGTGTAACGATAGAGTGAAAAGCCCCAAACCAGAAAGCACGGAACATGATCTTCGCCGGGCGTACTTTTGATTAGGTTCCATTAGTGGAGTTTGTACCTGTACCTTGTATTTGCTAGCATGCAAGGTGAACGTTACTGTAGGCGACTCGATCAGGTCTTTGTTGTGTTCATGTGGCGTCTTTCTAGCGCTAATGAACTCCCTTGTTTATTGGGTAAGTAAGTAAAGGCGGTGCTTAGCGTCCACAGAAACAATAAAGCTTATTAGGGGCGGGGAGAAGGGGGTGGAAGATATAAGTGGGGGAAGTGGGACTACATTGCCACCACCAGAACGACTTCTGCATTCAGATGCGCAGCAGCGAGAGCCATTTTAATGTTGCATTAATTGTGAGGGATAAAGTCACAAGACTGTGTCCACAGACCACAACTTTTGAAGAGAAAGGAGAGCCGAAGCGGTTTCGAACCGAGGTCCCTCTGCCTACCAGCCTAACGCCTTACCGCTAGGTCAGACTGGATTGAAGAAAGCACTGGTTAACTTCTAATGCGGATTGGCAGCCGCAGTGTGAAGAAAAATACTGACTGTAACAACATTAATCACCAACTGCTTACAGTGAGCTTCACAACTACTACTTCTGCGTTCAAAATGTTTTTGGTCACGATTCGGGCCCGGGTGGTGATGTCCTTGGTGAACTGGCCAGTTGTTTATTAGGTACAGTAAACCAGTACGTTGAATTGTAAATCCTTTCCTTGTGTTTCGATCTCGTCTACCTGTTGGCATGTTATTTGAGAGCGTGTTGTTGCCCAAGAACGCGACAGAAGCGTTGTCTGGTGAAACCGCTGGGCCCTTTTTGCCCCCCTCCCCTTCCTGACCCTTGGCCCTCCTTCCCTACACTCCATGCGCCCCCTCCTCCCTACTCCCTCCCGATAAAACAGGCGTCACCGTGATGAGTACGGTGGCCCTCTTCACGCCTGAGTGTAGTTTTGTATTTCCTCGTGCCTCTAAGCTTTTGACCTCAGCTTGGGTACCTGGGTGGGGAAAAAAAATTGGTTGGGAAGGAGAAAAAAACTTCGAGAGCTAATCCACCAAAGGGGCGATTAGTTTGTTTCCTCGAACACGGTGAAACCTCTGGTGAAAGTCCGCTCCGGCCCAAGCATGAATTAAAGTAACAGTGGTCCTTGGTAAGGGGACCTTTGATGCGCAGTCAACCATTACGGTTATATCAGGGCGACCTTCGACTCGAAGCGCTCAACAATACAAACATGTTCATAGAAATAAGATTATTATCAATTTAGCATGCAGCTAATAGGTAATTCACACGTCAACACAGGTTCAAACGTAAATGACAATATGCAACACACACGTACACACAGATAGAGAGAGACTTCAGACTTCAGATGGTTTATTGTATTTTGGCCATAGACCCATATACAAACCGCAAATACAAAACTAAATTATACACACAGACAGACAAATAAGACATACAAACAGCAAAACACACAGACAAACAAGACACATATCAACAAACAAACAAACAACAAACAAAAACAATAAACAAAAGAAAAGAGGACCAAACAGTCGCACCGGGAAAATGAGACATTATGGTGGTAGATGCCGACAAAGTACTGTGTGTCGGTCAATAAGGTGGAGTCATTTCTAGTCAATATCATCCCAGGTGCTTACACATCTACATATAGTTTTCTTCTGTTAATAGCATGGAAAATGAACTTTGAAAGCAGTCGACAACCTTTAGTGTTTTTCCTTCTCAATATGTTCTGTAACGACTGAATACCTTTTTGTTCAAGGAATCTGTTTCTTAGATCCGTGTACAGAGGACAAACCAAAAGGAAGTGATCTTCATTTTCAACCTGGTTTTGGCAAAATACACAGTTTTTGTTTGTAGGACAGTCACTGTATCTGTACATATTGCTATTTATTGGAAGTACACCAAGTCGGAATTGCGTCAGTGCTACTCTGAAACAATATATATCTATAACTGATAAA
>JABMCL010003715.1:460000-465000 GCA_018857735.1 Alviniconcha marisindica | reverse complement strand
ATGAGGCTGACTTTCGCAGGGTCACGACGGGCAGAGACCTGACGCTTTCCGCCGTACAGATAAAAAAAAAATAACAGCACACAATGAGTTAATTAGCGCTCGAAATACGTAACACGAGTACAACAACAAAGACTTGAATACCCTCGGTAACTCTCAGCTGGTATGCGTGTAAATACAAGGCACATATACTCCACCAGAGGCACATTTAGATATATAAAAAAATAATTATATACACGGGCCTGGAAGAGAGCCAATGGCTGATGGAGTTGAAAGGGTCGATGCGCCGCTGGCGTACGTCAGAGCTCAGGAGCTGTATGAAAAGTCGAGGTGGACGTCCTGGGCTGCCCCGTCCCTAATAAACCGTATGCTTTTTGTGTGTGTGTGTGTGGACATAAAGCAACATTTGAAGAATCTGGCACAAGGGCTGGTGAGTGTGGGCCCGTTTTGGCCTAGTGGTCACGAAGGCGCAGGTTTGGTTTGGTTTGGTTCCGCTGTGGTTCTGCTGTCTCTTGAAAAGCTGTGATTTGTGGACACTGTCCTCTGTGATTTTGCCGTCCCTTCTCTCCTTCCCACCCACCCCAGGGGTTTACAGTGACACTGACAACACTCTCTCTCTCTCTCTCTCTCTCTCTCTCTCTCTCTCTCTCTCTCTCTCTCTCTCTCTCTCTCTCTCTCTCTCTCTCCCTCTCTCTCACACACACACACACAACACGTATACGCAGGCACACACACACACACACACACACACAACACACACACACACACACACACACACAACACACACACACACACACACACACACACACACACACACACACACACACACACACACACACACACACACACACACACACACACTTACTCACACACACACACACGCACGCACGCACGCACGCACGCACACACACATACACACACACGGTGGAAAATACAACGTTTAAGAACAGTAACTAAACAGCTGAGGTTCTGGGGTGATTTTGAAAGAGGACGAAGAATCGGAACGTCCGAGTGTTTACGGCAAGCGTTTTATAATCAGGGCTAGTTAGAAACTTGACTCCTAACGACCTGTCAACCACACAGGGTCACCTGCCTCGGGACGATATCGTCACGGTCAGGTAACTCGCCACCCTGTTAACACGAGGGAACAATTATCTGCACTGATCAACAGAATGAATCATGTTCATCTCCCATTTCACAGGATCGGGTGTCTCGGTGGAGGTGGCAGGCAGTCTAATTTGCAGTCACAGTGGAGACTGCGCCGAAAATAGTTTTGATTGTTTACAACGCGTCGTGTTCGTTCGCCAAAGAATGGTCCGAGTTGGCACAGGCAAGGGAAACAATCCGTGACGCGTAGACGTCTCGGTGTTGACGAGAATAGCGGACAAGAGTTCATCCTTTGCTAGACTTGTTCGGCGCCGAGTTGAGTCCGACCCGGGGGGTACTGGCAGAGACCGAGATCCCAGGAGTTGGTGGGGTGGGGGTGGGGGTGAGGGGGGGCGGGGACTATATCCAACACCACAATGTCATCACCGGAACGATTTCTGCATTACGGCGGACAGCGATGAGAGGCATTTTCAATGTTTCATTAACTGTGTGAGGCAAAGTCACCAGCCGCAACTTTTGATTTCAGGTCGAAGTGTAGAAGAAAAAACAACAATAAGCAAGTAATTAATTGTTGAGGCGTTATATTTACATCTGGAAGACCTCAAACAGTGTAGATCTGACGGACGAGAGAGAGAGAGAGAGAGAGAGAGAGAGAGAGAGAGAGAGAGAGAAGAGAAGAGAGTGCCCCAACTTTCCAACTTTTGAAGAGAAAGGAAGGCCGAAGCGGTGAATCGAACCGACGTCCGTCTGCTTACCAGACTAACACCTTACCGCTGGGCCAAACCGACTCACTCTCGGACAGGAGTGATGGCGGAGAGTGAGCTGTCAGTGGGACACTGGGTGTGTAGAGAGAGACAGGGAAGGGAGGGAGGGATATGTTTCAGTGTGTGGATATATATTGGGGAGGAGGGGGGAGGAGAGAAGAGAGAGAGAGATATGTCAGTGGGAGAGAGAGAGAGACAGACAGACAGACAGAGTTGTGTGTGTGTGTGTGTGTGTGTGTGTGTGTGTGTGTGTGTGTGTGTGTGTGTGTGTGTGTGTGTGTGTGTGTGGTGCGCGCGCTGAGTGGACAATGAGACGCGAGCAAAAACCGATTCCATTATTTTTCGTTTGCACAGATCTTAAGCTTAGCAGAGGCTTAATAACTTTGTGTCCGCTACCTGTGGCAGTCCGTCTCGGTTAACTGGCAGTGGGCTTTGACAGTGCAATCACTGAGTTAGGCTCTGTTTAAATGGGTTTGGAAGCAGTCCAGCTCCCAAACACTAGGGGCCATCATCATCATCGTAATGACAGGCGCTTTGGGCAGACGTTAGATTGCCGTTTTGTCTCGGTGTCGGTTGACACAGGGGGCAAAATGAATCACGATCACCGCGTGACCGCAGCGCGAGCGGGTTGGAATCTGCATGTGGGATTTTTTTATTTTTGTTGTTGTATAGGACGTTTTTGGTTTGTCTGCTCATCGTCACTTGGTCTAGTGGGGGTGGGGGTGGGGTGGGGGTGGCGGGTGTTAGTGACAAATTAGTGTAGATTAATACTGTGTGTGTGTGTGTGTGTGCGTGTGCGCGTGCGTGCGTGCGTGCGTGTGCGTGTGTGTGCGCGTGCGTGCGTGTGTGTGTGTGTGTGTGTGTGTGTTGTGTGTGTGTGTGTGGTGTGGTGTGTGTGTGTGTGTGTGTGATGTGTGTGTGTGTGTGTGTGGGTGTGTGTGTGTGTGCGGTGTGTGGTGTGTGTTGTGTGTGTGTGTGTGTGTGTGTGTGTGTGTGTTGTGCGCGTGTGTGTGTGGGTGTGTGGGTGTGTTTAATGTCAGTCGATTTTGCTTGACTATGAAACGTACACCCCTAGGGTTCATCTGAGAGAGGGTGCTCTATAACCCTATTATTATTGTTACTACTACTAATATTGTGTTCCTTTAATACCACTACTAATAATGGGCACTTAGCAAGCCTAACATATAACAGCCCTAAGCGTTTACATATCCTTTTGTACATGCGTCCATTTCGCCCACAAAGATTCAAAAGCACAGATATATGCACCCTTCCCCCCTACCCCCCAACACACACACACACACACACACGCACGCACGCACGACGCACACACTGTATGACCCCCCCCCCCCCCACACACACACACACACACAAGCACACGCACGCACGCACACAAGCACACGCACGCACGAATGCACACACACACATCAGACGCACGCACGCACGCACGCACGCACGCATACACACACACACCACACACACACACCACGAACACCACACACACACACACACACACACACACACACACACACACACACACACACACGTAATTACGTCAGGGCAATGCATCTGAAGAAAAAGGTTTTTGAAAAGAGAACTGTTTTCTGAAAGAACTGACAGAAAGCATGACGCTGAACAGAAACAGAGAGATGGTTCCAGTCAGCTGGAGCCTTGGTAAGGGAAAGAGCGCTGACCACGTCGGCCAACTGGACTTCGTTCGGCGCGGGACGGTGACTTTCATCCATGGCCAGTCCAGCTCTTTGCCCTCCTCGTCTTGGCTTCCTGAGCAGCCGTAATGGCGATCAGAACTCGTAGCTCGAGCATCTGTTCTACAACAATACAAACGAGAATTTCCATGACAAAGATTATTTAAATGGAGTGAAGCCCGACAGGTATTGAGAAGACAAAAAAAGCCTGTCGAAACGCATAAGAAAAAGCAGTATTATAAAGAAAGAGCAGTATTATTATAAAGAAAGAGCAGCAGTATTATAAAGAAAGAGCAGCAGTATTATAAAGAAAGAGCAGTATTATAAATAGAAAGAGCAGTATTACAAAAGAGAACGGAAAGGGGCTAGGCCTCCTCCTGTCAACCGAATAAGCATTCTCAAGCAATTCCAAGCAGTTTCTGCGGCCAGTCAAATATTTTTCATGACTGTTTCAAAGAGTTTTTTCGATGTCAAAAAGACACACAAAAAGGAAGTACGAACGAGAGAGTACATATGGCTGTTGTAGAGAATGGGGCCATATACTATATGAAGCAAAAACAACAACAACAAAACAAAAACAACCTGCAGTCCCACAACGATGTGTTTGGCAAAGAAGAAGAAAGAAAACGAAAGCACAAAGAGAATATTCAAGATAACTATGAAAAAAAATACAGAATAAAGCAGCGAGACTTGAAAGTAGAATTATACATACATTTATGTATATATTGATTGATTAATTCATTATGGGAGTCAGAGCTCAGGAGCTGTGTGAAAGTCCAGGTGGTCGACTTGGGCTCCCCGTCCCCAACAGTCCTTACGGTCTGTGTGGACGTAAAGCAGGATTAAACTTGGAGAGTCAGAGTTTTTAACCCCTGGTTTGAGTGCAGAGTTTAACCCTTTCTCGGAGTTCAGTTCTTTGTGAGAGTGCAGAGTTTGACCCCTTCTGAAAGGGTAGTGTTTAACCCCTTCTGAAAGGGTAGTGTTTAACCCCTTCTGAGAGGGCAGAGTTTAACCCCTTCTGAGTGGGCACAGTTTAACCTTTCTGGTTCATTTCTTTAAATCAAGTTTGCCCCCTTCTGAAAGGACAGAGTTTAACCCTTTCTGAGAGGGCAGAGTTTAACCCCTTCTGAGTGGGCACAGTTGAACCCTTTCTCAGAGGGTAGAGTTTAACCCTGTTCGAGGGTCGCGAGATTAACCCAATGAGTCCCTCTCTTTTTTTATTTTATTTCTTTTTTCTCTCTTTTTTTTAAATTCCTGAGTGTACGCTGACCATAAGCTTCTTCGCCGACACGTGCAGCAACGTCATTGCCAGTGTGACCAAAAAATGTCCTGACTGACCAAACTTGGATGGAACCACCAATCTTTTTTTCTTTTTCTTTTTCCCTTTTTCTTTTTCTCATGAAAATAATTTAGATTAGGTCATGAATAT
>JABMCL010003715.1:450000-455000 GCA_018857735.1 Alviniconcha marisindica | reverse complement strand
CACTAGTAGGAACAGGTTGTCACAGCACGTTTCAGTGCTGGAACCAATAGTAGGAACAGGTTATCACAGCGTTCTTCAGTCGTGGAACCAATAGTAGGAACAGGTTATCACAGCGTTCTTCAGTGATGGAACCAATAGTAGGAACAGGTTATTACAGCGTTCTTCAGTGATGGAACCACTAGTGGGAACAGGTTGTCACAGCGTTCTTCTATGCTGGAACCAATGGTAGGAACAGGTTGTCACAGCGTTCCTCAGTGGTGGAACCAATAGTGTGAACAGGTTGTCAAAGCGTACTTGTTATTTTGGAACCACTAGTAGGAACAGGTTGTCACAGCGTTCTTCAGTGGTGGAACCAATAGTGTGAACAGGTAATTGTCACGGCGTTCTTCAGTGCTGGAACCAGTAGTAGGAACAGGTTGTCACAGCACGTTTCAGTGTTGGAACCATGTTGTCACAGCGTTCTTGCTGTGTTGAAACCACTAGTGGGAACAGGTAATTGTCACAGGGTTCATCAGTGCTGGAACCACTAGTGTGAACAGGTTGTCAAAGCGTTCTTGCTGTGTTGGAACCACTAACTGTCACGTAATTATCACAACGTTCCTGCTGTGCTCCAGTTGAGTTCAGGTCCTCCCCGCATCCGACCCTGCAACACACAGGAACTGTTAGGTCTCTAGAACCCCCCCCCCCCCCCCCCACCTCAACCCCACCCTGCCCTCCTCCTCGGTAACTGGTGCATTATTTATCTCGTAATCAGGCTAGGATTTCAGTTACGGCTTCAGGTATTGCTCCTCTTTGACACCTGGCCAGCTCGATCGTAACGCTTCACTCAACTCATTTGCAACTCGCTCAGGTATGGCGGCCACAGTCTGACTCGTGGTTCGTCAGTTTAATTTTTTTAAATTTTTTTTTTTTTAAATCTCGGTGTTCGAGTTTTGAAAAAAAGGTTGTACATCGTGTTGATCGAGATCTGGTTCCACAGCGGTCGGTCCATGGTTATGTAGTCTCAGAAGAGTGAAGGAAGTGAAGTGACGTGAGTCACGGTTTTAGAGGGTATCTGCCGGGCAGGAGCAGACTATAGTTGAGTTAGTGTTAGTTATGATGACGCTTATGACGACGATGATAAAGGTTTCGTTGTTGTTGTTGTTGTTGTTGTTATTGTCCCTGCGAAAAATACACGGACATTTGACTTTTGGTTGCACATGCTTTAATTGACCCCTCTCTCTCTCTCTCTCTCTCTCTCTCTCTCTCTCTCTCTCTCTCCCCCCTGCCTCCCTCTCT
This sequence comes from Alviniconcha marisindica, assembly GCA_018857735.1. Taxonomy (NCBI): domain Eukaryota; kingdom Metazoa; phylum Mollusca; class Gastropoda; family Provannidae; genus Alviniconcha; species Alviniconcha marisindica. The sequence continues at coordinate 453,722 of JABMCL010003715.1, read as the reverse complement.
CTCTTGTCTGGTCTCTGTCTCTCTCTCCTCACCCCCTCCCTCTCTCTCTCTCTCTCTCTCTCTCTCTCTCTCTCTCTCTCTCTCTCTCTGTCTCTCTCTCTCTCACCCACCCATCTCAGTAATTTGCTAAGAGCCGCAAGGTGCCTTTATGAAGAAAAAGAAGGGGGGGGGGGGGAGAAGAAAGAGAAGAATGAGAGATTGAGAAGAGAAGAAAACAAATGAGGCAGTTATTAGGTATTTTAGTAGTCCGGAGAATTCCCGAACCTCTTGGCAATCTGCTGACACCAACGACGACAACGACAGCGAAAACGACAATGGTAATAACAACATCGAAAAGGAGACGACGACGACAGGCGGGGACTAGGACGTACAGCGCAAACCCACCACAGGCCATGCATGCATGTGCTGTAATTTAACTGGGCTTCAAAAGGGGCCCTTTTGAGTTATTCAGGAAAGGCTCCCACAGTCCGCGCGCTGTCTCCATCAATCTTTCATGGTCCAATCGAGAAACCATTTCCAGGGAATGGCTGGCTGCATGCCTCCGGTCCTTTTAGCTGGTCGGGGTGAGTTAGTTTTTGAGTGAGAGACAGAGACGGTGGGTTAGGTTTTGAGCGAGAAACAGAGACGATGGGGTAGGTTTGGGGTGAGAGACAGATAGAGAGAAACGGTGGGTTAGTTTTCGGGAGAGAGAGAGAGAGAGAGAGAGAGAGAGAGAGAGAGAGAGAGAGAGAGAGAGAGAGAGAACGGTGGGTTAGCTTTTGGGTGCGAGAGAGAGAGAGAGAGAGAGAGAGAGAGAGAGAGAGAGAGACGGAGGGTTAGTTTCTGGGTGAGAGTAAGATAAAGAGAAGGATTGGGGTGGGGAAGAGAGAATAATTATGCTGTTTTAACAGAAGTGGAGGTACGGGGGTGGGTGTGTCTAGAACAGTCCAACTATTGCTTTAACAGAAAAAAGGTGCTGGAAGACAGACAGACAGATGAGCAGACAGACGGGGCGGGGAGAGGGGAAGGTGGCAGAGAGAGAGCGGGGGGGGGAGGGGAAGAGAGACAGACAGACAGACAAAAGGTGTTGCTTTATCATGGAGAGAGGAGAGGTGATGGAAAGGGAAAGGGAGAAAGAGATGACGGTGTCACATGTTATGTGCCCAAATCAGGGGGCTGTTTCGTAGGAACCGGTCAAGTAAGAAGTACAAACTCTAAACTGCTGAAAACCTGAACCATTTTACTTTATTTTTACAAAAGGTTGCAAAAAATTGGCCCAGAAATAAGGAAGTTATGGGCGTTTAAAGACAGTGACAATACGTTTGGTGCCAGAGTCAGAAACACACAAAAATCAACAACATGCAAAAAACAAACAACAACAACAACAACAACAACAACAAAAAAAGCTTGCGTCAGGAGCTGCTGCATTCCAGAACTGCTGCCACTGAAAGGGTTAATCTTCATTTTCTGTTCGAATCTGACCTCGGTAGACGACCGACATCGGGATCAGCTAGACCTTCGCAGTACTCCCTATAGGCACGTAATCCGTGCGCAAAACCTCACTTATCATGATCAGCACGGTGCCAGCTCGCGATCGTTCTCTGTTTTCAGTAGGGATACAGCAAAAACGCCGGCAAACAAGGCTCTGTTGTTATTTGCAGAAGATTTTATTCTACTGACTGCTATTAATGCCTTTCGTGTTTACAAAGAAGATCAATCAGCCGTTTTCCTGTATACGATGTAGATCGCTGATTTCCTGTGTAGCCTGTATTGGTGAAAGTATTTTGAGGTGGCTGATTTTCTGTGTGTGTGTTTTTGAAATTAGGTGGAGGTCGCTGTTTTGTTTGTTTGTATACAACTGGGTCGTTGTGCTTGTGTGGGCTACACTGTTGAAATCAGGTTAAAAGTTGCTGTTTTTGTGTGTAGTGTTCAAACTGCATTGAAAAACGCTTTGTGCACAGTGTTTAAAGTTGGTCGAAGGTTGATGGCTATTTAAAAAAAATAAAAAAATCTGCTCTATAAATTAGGCTGAAAAATCAAAACAAAAAACATGGTTTTAAAAAACCCCAGCTTATTTTTCATTAGACAACACAAAACATGCAGAAAATTTCAGTGCAATTTTTTTTTTTTTTTTTCGAGCAACAAAGAGACCGATAGTGATATGAATGAAAAGTAATCTAATTTCTTTTTCTTTTTTGTTCTTTGTTGTTGTTGTTGTTGTTGTTGTTGTTGTTGTTGTTGTTGTTGTTGGTTGGTTCTAGGTTGAAGGTCGCTTTTCCCCCTTAAGTATACTTGAAATTAGGCTGATGGTCAATTATTTCATGTTCAGAGTAGGCTCAAGGTCTTTAAGTAAGTCCAGTGTCCTCTAGAGTTTTAATTTTTTTATGATAGCGATGAATATGCAAACTTTTTTTGTTTAAAGCAACAAGCAGGCCGGTGGTGACAGGGAGTATATATATATATATATATATATATATATATATATATATATATATATATATATATATATATATATTTCGTTAGTGACTAGACAAGTCTGTTCTAAGCGTTCCTGACGAAACAGCGACTTTGGTGTTTTAATTTTGCAAGCGTTACACGGGATGGAAAACGCAGTGAGAATTGTGTATGCTGAACGTGACATTTAATGCATTTAGGCCCACGCCATGCCCCGCCACAAAGAACAATCAGTAAAAGATAAAAAATAAAAAAAAGTTTTTAAAAAGTTCGTAAAAAATAAAACCATAATGGAACGTTGGGAACTCGTTAGTAACTGGACACGTGAAGAAACCTGGAGGAGAGAGGAAAGCAAATACAAGGTGTGTGTTCCGTGAAGTTTTGTTCTGCCCCGAAATGTCGTCATGAAGAAAAAACACGCCCAGCAAACAATAACCACCTCAGTACATAATTATGAAAAAGTCAGACTGAATCACAGACTTCTCTCTCTCTCTCTCTCTCTCTCTCTCTCCTCTCTCTCTCTCTCTCTCTCTCTCTCTCTCTCTCTCTCTCTCTCCTCCCCCCCCCACTTTCCCCCCCCCTTCCTCTCCCCTCTCTCTCTCACTGTCTCTCTTTGTCTATCGGTCTGTGTGTCCACATGTGTATCTCAGTGTGTGTGTGTGTGTGTGTGTGTGTGTGTGTGTGTGTGCGCGCGCACGCGTGTGTGTGTGCGCGCGCGTGCGTACATGTGCATATGTATCTGTGTGTGAGTGTGTGCGTGCGTGCGTGCGTGCGTGCGTGCGTGCGTGCGTGTGTGTGTGTGTGTGTGTGTGTGTGTGTGTGTGTGTGTGTGTGTGTGTGATACCCCCACCCCCCACCCCCCACCTCCCCCCATCGCGTTGTCTTCACTTTGCCCGTCGTTAAGCAGTCCGGTTCGCTGCTTGCCGACTAGCCTTTCAACAGTGATGACTGATACGGTGCCGGACTATCATCTGCTAAACTGGTCACGCTGTGACGCCGTTTTGCATGCGACGTTTAATCTCTGGTTTCAAAATTAGTCCCTTGACGCTCATCGCGTCCGGTTGATCAGATTTCTGTCCAATCGGTTGGAAGAATAGGTGATTTTTTTTTTATGGGAAGGGGCATGGAGTGTGTGTGTGTGTGTGTGTGTGTGTGTGTGTGTGTGTGTGTGTGTGTGTGTGTGTGTGGCGGGGAAGGGGTGAGGGGTAAACCCAGGGAATGATTTGATTCAAATTGAGGACAGAAACATGAATCAGGCTTTGTTTTCACACAAGGGCAGGTCACCACGC
>JABMCL010003715.1:422500-445000 GCA_018857735.1 Alviniconcha marisindica | reverse complement strand
CTCTCTCTCTCGTCCTGAGATGAACCTGTACGACTGACGGGACTAAGCACACCCCTCCCCCCTTCCCTCCCCTCCCTCTCTCTCCCCCCTCTTTCCTCCTCCTTCTCTCTCCCTCTCCCCCCTGGCCTCTCTGTCGCGTTTACAAACCACCAATTTAAAGCCAATCGCCAAAAATAATGAACTGTGAAGTTTGCCAGTTGTTCCAGACTTCAAACGCACACCGATTGTATTCCTGATATGACCGTAGTGTTGTGATTTCCTCTCGTCCGTAAAAAAACGGGAAGCATTAAGCGGTACGGAGTGGAGATCTGCTCTACGATCAATTTGCACTTACCCGGAACCAACAAATTGATAGTTAAGCCACTAGGGGATAGATTTTGACGAGAGAAAGGGGGGGGGAGAGAGAGAGGGAGGGTGAGAGAGAGGGAGGGAGCGAGAGGGAGGGAGGGAGAGAGAGGGGGAGGGAGAGAGGGAGGGAGAGGGAGAAAGAGAGGGAGGGAGAGAGGGAGGGAGAGAGGGAGGGGGAGGGAGAGAGAGAGACAGACAGACAGAGAGAGACAGACAGACAGACAGACAGATAGACAGACAGACAGACAGACAGACAGAGAACTCGAACTCGAAGACTTTAATACTCAAGTCCTTGCTATACTACAAACACAGAGAGAGAGAGAGAGAGAGAGAGAGAGAGAGAGAGAGAGAGAGAGAGAGAGAGGATCGCCGAATCGCTTCGAGATAGAATCAGCACTTCAGAGACATTGCGCTTTCCACATACTGCCCATACACAATTAATTGTCCGGCGCTGTAATTGTCTGAAGCATTTATTAGCGACGGCCTGTGACCTCAGTGTTGACCCTTGCACTGTGTCTGACACCTATACCGTCGAAACACGCGCGTGCGTGCACGCGCTCTCGTTCCTGCGTACAGTTATATTCGTGGATATATACCCACGTGCATACATGTGCGTCAATTTGTCTAAGTGTCGGTGCGAGCACATTCATGTGTGCGTGTATGTTCGTATATGTGTGTAATGGTGTGTGTGTGTGTGTGTGTGTGTGTGTGTGTGTGTGTGTGTGTGTGTGTGTGTGTGTGTTCGCCTTGATATAACCGCACTGGTTGACTGGGCGTAAAACACCAACTTCTGGTGTGTGGGGGTGGGGGGGTGCGTGGTGTGTGGTGGTGTGCCTATCTGAGTGTGTGTGCGTGATGTGTGTGTGTGTGTGCGCGGCGGCGCACACGTGCGTGCGTGTGTGTGTGTGTGTGTGTGTGGTGTGTGTGTTGTTGTTTGTGTCTGTGTTCGTTGTTCTCTCTCTCTCTCTCTCTCTCTCCCTCTCCCCCCCTCTCCTCCTCCCTCTCCCGCCCTCACCCCACCCGCATCCCAATGCCAACACCATTAGCACGCATGTCGCCCATCAGTAGAGTCCACACGGTACCCGGGTTGTGGCGGGTACGAGGCGTTTGCACAAGGCCAATATTAATCATGAAGGTAGCAGGTTGTTCCGGGTGTACGGCCCCACTGGGTGCATGCGGTGCGGGTGTAACCAGGTCTTACTTCCCACGCTATGTGTTGATGTTGGATGGGGACGGAGGTTGGGGTGGACTGCCACCTTTGCTGGAGGGTATGGGGGAAATGAAGGCAAATGGAGAGCGAAGGTGTGTGTGTGTGTGTGTGTGTGTGTGTGTGTGTGGGGAGAGAGAGAGAGAGAGAGAGAGACAGAGACAGAGACAGAGAGGGTGAAGAGACTGAGGGAGTTTAAACGTACACAAGCGGGTGAAAGAAAGTTCAAAGGTGCACAGAGAGAGAGAGAGAGAGATAGAGAGAGAGAGAGAGAGAGAGAGAGAGAGAGAGAGAGAGAGAGAGAGGAGGGGGACTACAGAGACTGAGAGAGTTCAACGTGCGGGCGTGTGGGGTGGGGGGGGGGAGAAGCACAAAGAGAGAGAGAGAGAGAGAGACACACACACACACACACACACACAACACACACACACACACACACACAAAGACGTATTTTTATTTATTTATTGGCCTTCACGAAGGTTAGAATGATGATTAAGCAACAGACGGTGACAGACAGAGAGACAGACAGAGACAGAGAGATGCCTCTAGAGAGAGGGAGTAGGCCGAGATGGCGAGAACGCGAGTCCAGTTACATCACGGCGGTCGAGGTTAGCGTTTTTTGTGCACCGCCAGAGTGCTTGCTGGCTTTCCCCTCCTGAAGACTGATGCTTACCTCGTCAGGTAAAAGCCTGGAGGGTGCTGCTGACCTCTCAGCTAAGAAATCACCTTCACACCACCAAGAAACCACACAGTGAAACACTACCTGCCCAAAAAACGACCTACGCCACCTTATATGTTTTTGTCAACACAAAATCGCCACAGAACCCCAGGATGGTAGTTGACGTTCTCAGTTTGCAGTTTAGGACTCTGCATTGTTCTGTGTGGGTTTTCCCCTCGTTTTGTGATTGGCTGTTTCCGGCAGTTAGTGCCAAGCTTAGACCTATTACATGTTAAAGGGGCAGTCACCTTGTTTTAGTTTAAAGTTCTCTCTTCGTGGCAGAATCTGCGTTAAACGAAATGTGCACAACCTCGCTATACGGCTCTGGACAACGCTGGAGAAACATTTCAGAGACGGGGTGGAGCGCATATGGGCTTTTCCGAGCGCACGCATACCATCTTGACCCGAATCGAGCTGAGGTGAACCAGTACAAATCAGCCAGTCTACGATATTCAACCGTTTATTGTTGTTCAAGGAACAATAGGTGCGTGTCCATTTAAACTCGATCGTGTTCGTGTGAAAAAATATTGGCTTTCCAACTTGTACACACCAGTGGAAATGAACTGAGACACCTTCGCCGCAGAGTAAACTGCTTGTCACGTGATGGTTGCAGCGGACCCAGCCTCCAGCGGGTTGGCTGCTTTTGATGTTGCGGGCTGAGGCAGGGATTCAAAGGGAAATGCCCGTAGTTCTGCTTCACGGCAACGTTAGCTGGGGATAGCAAGTGAGAGGCAGAAACGCTTAGTTCTGCTTCACGGTGACGTTACTGGGATTGAAACTAATAGGTCGAAATGCTTTGTTCTGTGTCATGGTGACGTTATTGGGATTCAAGCTAAGAGGTGGAAATGCTTAGTTCTGCGTCATGATCACGTTACTGAGATTGAAACTAATAGGTGTAAATGCTGTTTTGCTTTCTCGATGACGTTACTGAGATTGAAGCTAAGAGATGGAAATGCTTAGTTCTGCGTCATGATGACGTTACTGGCATTGAAGCTAAGAGGTGGAGATGCTTAGTTCTGCTTTCTCGATGACGTTACTGGGATTCAAGCTAAGAGGTGGAAATGCTTAGTTCTGCGTTATGATGACATTACTGGCATTGAAGCTAAGAGGTGGAAATGCTTAGTTCTGCGTCATGATGACGTTACTGGCATTGAAGCTAAGACGTGGAAATGCTTATTTCTGCGTTATGATGACGTTACTTGGATTGAAGCTAAGAGGTGGAAATGCTTATTTCTGCGTTATGATGACGTTACTGGCATTGAAGGTAAGAGGTGGAAATGCTTAGTTCCGTATCATGATGACGTTACTGGGATTGAAGCTAAGAGGTGGAAATGCTTTGTTCTGCGTCACGATGACGTTACTGGGATTCAAGTTAAGAGATGGAAACGCTTGGTTCTGCTTGACGGTGACGTTACTGGGAGTCAAGAAAGGAGGTGGACATCTTTAATTCTACTTCACGGTAACTTTACTGGGATTCAAGTTAACAGATGCGGTGACGTTGCTGGGAATCAAGCTAAGAGATGGAAATGCTTGGTTCTGCTTCACGGTGACGTTACTGGGATTCAAGCTAAGAGACATGAACGCTTAGTTTTGCTTCGCGGTGACGTTAATGGGAGTCAAGCTAAGAGATATAAATGCTTAGTTCTGCGTCACGGTGACGTTACTGGGATTCAGGAAAAGAGGTAGACATCTTTAATTCTCCTTCACGATAACTTCACTGGGATTCAGGTTAATAGATGCGGTGACGTTGCTACGATTCAAGCTGAGAGGTGGACATCTTTAGTTCTGCTTCACAATAACGTTACCGGGATTGAAGCTAAGGGGTGGAAATGCTAAGTTCTGTCGAGTCACAATAACGTTACTGGGAATCAAGCTAAGGGGTGGAAATGCTAAGTTCTGTCGAGTCACGATAACGTTACTGGGGTTCAAGCTAAGGGGTGGAAATGCTAAGTTCTGTCGAGTCACGATAACGTTACTGGGGTTCAAGCTAAGGGGTGGAAATGCTAAGTTCTGTCGAGTTACGATAACGTTACCGGGATTGAAGCTAAGAGGTGGAAATGCTAAGTTCTGTCGAGTCACGATAACGTTACCGGGATTGAAGCTAAGAGATGGAAACGCTTAGCTCTGCTTCACGATAACGTTACTGGGATTGAAAGTAAGAGACTGAAGTCCATAGTTTAGTTTCCTTGCTTTCTTTTTGGTTTTCTCTCGTGGAAAGGAAGTGCACATTTTGGCTGAGGACACTGGATTGCGCTGAAGTCATCAGGGAGTAAAATACAGAGAGGTGTGACCGCTCTTTGGTACTGACGTGTATTTCTAGACAAAAATGGGATATTTCTTTAGACCTGGACTAGGGTGACTGTGACAGAGGCAGAAAGAATACCTTCTTATCCGTGACGTTTTGAGACATAGATGGATTGTTCCTTCAGACCTGGACTAGGATGACTATGTGTGAAAGAGGTGGAAAGAATACTTTTAAATCCATGACGGTCAGGTGACAGTGTGACAGAGGTAGAAAGAATACTTTCTAATCCGTGACGTTTTGAGACATAAATGGATTGTTCCTTCACTGGACTAGGATGACTATGTGACAGAAGTAGAAAGAATACTTTCTAATCCGTGATGTTTTGAGGCAGAGATGGACTGTTCCTTCAGACCTGAACTATATGTGTCGTGACTGTGTGTGACAGAGGCAGAAAGACTACTTTCTAATCCGTGACGTTTTGAGAGAGAAATGGATTGTTCCTTCAGACCTGGACTAGGATGATTATGTGACAGAGGCAGAAAGAGTACTTTCTGATCCGTGACGTTTTGAGAGAGAGATGGACTGTTCCTTCAGACCTGGACTAGGGTGACTATGTGTGACTGAGGTGGAAAGAATACTTTTTAATCCATGACAGTCAGGTGACAATGTGACAGAGGTAGCATTAAATATTTCTGATCCGTAACGTTTTGAGATAGAGATGGAGTGTTCCTTCAGACCCGGACTCGGATGATGTGACACAATGTCACAGTGACTAGGTCTCGCTCCAGCGGACTGATGCATGTTGCATGACGGTCTATTAAGCAACAAACGTGGGGATAAGAGAAGGAGACAAGAAGAAGGAGAAGAACAGACGAGTTAATATTGCCCGGCATGTGGCTGGAAGACTCAGTAGTACATGTTCTAGTACCTGGGATTAATTAATCCAGGTCTCAGCCGTGATGATGTCAGCAGCCGTCCGGTCCGGGGGTTACACTTACTGTATGGGCGGTGCATTATTCATTCCGGTGATTGATTCGCGCTCAGCTTCGTTCGTACCTCTAGCGCAGGTAACACGAAGGCCGCTATTGCGCTGAGCCGTGGTGAATGACCAGGTAAAACCAAGGTGATGCAAAATGGACCTGCCATATTTCATGATCTGGACCGGCACAGTGATGTAACCTAGCATAGATTTGAGACCCCCACCCCCCCTCCTCCTCCCGTAGCTTAGTCGGCTGCGAGAACAAACCACGCTTACGCACAGCATTGGGCAATTCAGCGAAGCTGGTTTGCATGAGTGAATGGACTTTATAATCTTTCGCGCAAGAAGAAGTCGCGAAAGGTCGCAGCTGCCACTTCCGGGCCGATTTCTGAGTAGGCGTTGTAAACAATTCTCCTTCTTCCTTTAAAAAAAATAATTAAAGTACATATTTCTTTTCACATAAAGACATTAGGCTGTGTGGAACAATGGAAATTGAACCTAGAATTGCGAGGCAGTATAAATGCCACTACAGTTGCGTTTGCAAGAATTACAGGGGAAAGGTGACAGAAGATGCGGGGGAAACAGTGTCTTTGCATCGTTTCCCAGCTGACCAGAAAATCGGGAGTGTATGGGTGGGAAAGGCTTTTTTGGCATCCTATGGCACGAGCAACAAAATCTCGCTTGTTGCCAGACACACTATGACTACAGGCTTTCAAAAGTGACTTTAACGCCGGTACTGTAAACTTCGCGAATTCACTGTCACCGCCTTCCGTTGTGAACAAAGTAGGCACCGGAAGTAAAAACAGCCTAAGCGGGACTTATAAAGGATGCCGGGTAAAAGTCAAGGGAGTTAACAACGCCGCCTGCACCACCCAGCAAGGGAAGATCAATCTGGTACAGCAAACCACGTACATGCACGGCATAGAGGAGATTCAGTCTGGTAGAACAAACCACGTTTATGCACAGATTCTGGTCGGGACAGTTCTCTTCCTCCCCACCAGTCCCTAGCCAGTGTCGTTTTGCCCGCAGGGGAAGAAGGAAGGGGGGAGGGGAGGGGAGAGAGATGAGTGGGGAAGAGGGGGGGGGGCAGAGATGAGTGGGGGGTGGGGTGGGGGGGAGTTGCTGGACTTCCTGTTCTCCGTCTCTAAATTTAGCAGGTGCGTGAAGATGTCGCCGGTGTGTTGTAGAGACGGTTGACAAGGCGCAAACAATAGATGATTGGATCCCTTCTAGCCACTGGTTTTGCGTGATGGCGCGAGGCGGACACGTGAGACGAGATAGTGCCGTGTGACCATCTTTCATATCCTTTCTTGCTGGAGCGGAATCTTTACTGTTGTGATTATTGCTGCCGGGTAAGGGTGTGTGCTTTGACTGCAGCCGCGAAAAGCGTGTGAATTACTAGAGATAATACGACACTCACTTAAGAAGATCGGTGTGGTTACCAATAACGACGTTGAATGCCCCAGTAGACTAGTCGCTGTCAGCTTGCATGGACTGTTGCTACCAGGAGCCTTTGTTGTCATGCGGAGACAGATGACTGATAGTCGACGCGTCTGTTCGACCGAGTCATTCAGGTACCTTATGTCGATAAATCTGCTCATGTCTGCCTGTACTGTTCTACTTCACATTAGCCACTATGAACCCCCCCCCCCCCCCCCCCGCTCCAATACACACACACACACACACGCACGCACGCACACACACGCACGCACGCACGCACGCTCGCACGCTCACATACACGCATACACACACACAGACGCACGCACACACACACACACACACACACGCACGCGCGCGCGCGCACGCACGCACGCACGCACGCACAGAGAGAGAGAGACAGACAGACAGAGACAGAGAGAAACAGAAAGACAGACAGAGACAGACAGACAGACAGAGATCATTTCCGTCAATCAGTGTTCAAGTCTCTGTCATAAACCGACCCAAGTTTTTCTACACAAAAACTGCATAATGTATGGAGCGGTGGTGTCCAGTGAGACGGTTGCCGGACTACCGCTATTTTTGCCACATGCACGTCAAGAGTGTCTTGCCATATTTATGTGTGTATGATCATGCATGCTCTGGTATCGTCTTTCTGTTGTTGTTGTTGTTGTTGTCTGGTACACTTCAATTTCCGGCGAGTGCAGATATTCTGGCTTTCTTATTCCTTGCTGGCCATTTGCGTGGCATAGAAACGGTTATCATATATTTCTAAATTTAATCTCTCTCTCTCTCTCTCTCTCTCTCTCTCTCTCTCTCTCTCTCTCTCTCTCTCTCTTCTCTCTCTCTCTCTCTCTCTCTGTGCCATGCATTTGAATTAAAAGCTCCCCCTCCCCCCAATCTTCACTTTCTCCCTCCCTCTCCCTTCTCTCTCTCTCCCTCTCTCTCTCTCTCTCTCTCTCTCTCTCTCTCTCTCTCTCTCCTCTGTGCATGATTTGAATTAAAAGCTCCCCTCCCCCCAATCTTCCTTTCTCCCTCCCCTCTCCTCTCCTCCATTCTCTCTCTCTTCTCTCTCTCTCTCGCTCCTCTCTCTTCCTCCGTCCCTCGCTCTCGTCTGTCTGCTGTCTGTCTGTCTGTCTCGTCTGTCTGTCTCCTCTCTCTCTCTCTCTCTCTCTCTCTCTCTCTCTCTCTCTCTCTCTCTCTCTCTCTCTCTCTCTCTCTCCCCCCCCCCCCCCCCTCCCCCACCCCCCCCCGCCCCCCAAGCCGCTTTCTCTTCAGCCGCCACGAAATTAAGTCACTGCATGGCCTACGGTTAATGAAAGCTAACGGGGAACAAACAAACGGTGCTGTTTCTACACCAGTGCACCAACACGGCGCATTGTGCAAGCAGGATGTATCGACCCGTGTCCTTCCAACAGATCCTGGCCCCTTGTCTTTGGTACAGGAAGTGAGCAAGAAAATGCTTTTGGCCCCGTTAACTCTAAGTGGGTTAATTCTCTCTCGCCCTTTCCCCTACTTTCGTTTTTTGTGCTTTTTTGTGGTTGTCTGCATTATTATCCGTTGGCTGAATAGGATTACTGTGGCGAAAGAGTCCTGTGGTACACATAGACCAGCGACAAAAGAAGTGTATGGCAAACACAGGCCACTGATGAGTATTGTGGTACACTGACCGCTGAAGAAATAGTTCTGTGTACACACAGACTGCTGACCAAATAGTTATGACCGCTGACGAACGAGTTCTGTGTACACATAAACTGCTGACGAAATTGTTATGTGGTACACGTATACGTCAGTTGATATCACTGCCCGTCGTAGTTTTGAACATCTTATTACTGGAACAGTACTTCATTTTGCATAGACCTTTACTCACGGCTGCCTGGCTCCTGGGTCTTCGCCTTGATCACTGCGATGTGGAGCACTTTATTATTCAGTGGCCATCTCAAGACGGAAAACTAATTGATAGGCTATAAATATATCTAACCTTGTGTGTGTGTGTGTGTGTGTGTGTGTGAGTGTGTGTGTGTGTGAGTGTGTGTGTGTGTGTGAGTGTGTGTGTGGTGTGTGTGTGTGTGTGTGTGTTGTGTGTGTGTGTGTGTGGTGTGTGTGTGTGTGTGTGTGTGTGTGTGTGTGTGTGTGTGTGTGTGTGTGGTGTGTGTGTGTGTGTGTGAGTGTGTGTGTGTGTGTGTGTGTGTGTGTGTGTGTGTGTGTGTGTGTGTGTGTGTGTGTGTGTGTGTGTGTGTGTGTGTGTGTGTGTGTGTGTGTGTGTGTGTGTGTGTGTGTGTATTTCAGAGCTCAAGAGCCGTGTGAAAGTCGAGATAGCCGTCCTGGGCTCCCCGTAGTGCCTGATAGTCCTTTAGTATGGTCTCTGTGGACGTAAAAGCCACATTGAACTTGAACGTGTGTGTGGCTTACACTGGACACTTCAAGGCAGTATATATAACCATAAGCATGTGTGGCTCAGAGTGCCAGACATGCATACCGTGAGCGCCAAACGCACACACATTGTTGACACGCTGTCGCCTCGAAAAGTAAGTAAGCATATCGGGTGAAAAGAGACCTTCCTGGCACAAACCAGCATGCCGAAAATACAGGAGGGGGGGGGGTGTGTGTGTGGGAGGCGGGGGCGGGGGCGGGGGGGGGGGAGTAGAGAGGGGTTCAAACATTTCATGTTGTGCCTTTTGTAAGAGGAGCGGGGTAGCGGATTACACTGAGCAGTATCACTGCTGGCGAGGTAATTAAATTCAACTCCATAGTGCTGGAGTCGATTATCTGGACAAGGCCCTCGGTCTATATACACTGTGTACGTAAGGTGTGCGAGAAGTGTGGCTCTGTGGATTGACACCTTGGGCCTAAAAAAAAAAGAACGAGAAGAACACGGCTAGAAAACCAGAAATACTACCACGTGTGCGAGAACCGGGGTTCTGTCGTTTGACACTGTGGACCTTGAGATAGTAGTAGTGGTAGTAACTTGGTGTTTTACGCCCAGTCAACCAGTACTGTTAGATCAGGGCGAGGGCTTTGAAAGAAGAAGAAGAAGAAGAAGAAGGGGAAGACAGCTAGGGAACAAGGAATACTACGACGATAGTTTAACGGTAATAAGTGACGGTGATAATACAGAACTTTATGACAGCCCTTGATATTTATAATTTTTACACCAAAAGAAGTAGAGAAAGGGGTTTGCAGAAAACTGACAACGAAGATAAGTAAAAAATATATTTTAAAAAAATAATGGAGGTGGGGGATGGGAGAGACAGACAGACAGACAGGCAGGCAGGCAGGCAGACAGACAGAGAGAGAGACAGAGACGGACAGGGGGGAGAGAGAGAGACAGAGACAGACAGGAAGACAGGGAGAGAGAGAGACAGAGACAGACAGAGAGACAGACAGACAGACAGACAGAGACAGATAGACAGACAAAGTACTTCTTTATTCCATTTAAAGGAAAATGTGGGTGCCACACACGAATAACGAACACACACGCCAAAAAGTTTTGTTTTTTTAAAGATTCACAGACAGACTGAGAGAGATATAACTTTTAGAGATTGGACTAGGACTGGAGTAGCGGAGGAGACATCAGTATGGCCTGGAAGTGACCCAGTTAAGGAAAAGCCGTGGGTATCACGTGTAGTCTGTTTAGAATCAGATCTGGCATGACTGGCCGATCTAACGTCGAAGGACGTGAAACAAAACGAAACGCCCTTTTTAAAACTTTTCTCTGTTTGGCAAGTACCGTGAAATTTCTCTCATTGTCAGTCAGCACCAGAAGGTAACAGGAACGTTTTCTGCCAGACATTTGCAAGCGAAAGGATCCAGTTCATGGACTGGAGAAAGGACTGTTTTGTGTGATCCTGCTGCACGCAATCTTCGTGGACTGTGCTGTGTTCGGGTGCGAATAGCGGGGAAGATTGAAAAATGATTCAGTGACAGAATTGAGACAGCTTAATCGACGGGATTTTTTTTTCTTTCTCTTTTTTTCTTTTTTCTTTTTCTCCCTACGTGTGCATTTTCTTGACATTCTAGTGTCGGTCTATTGTGTTCTCGCGTCACTGAGGAATAATTTAATTGAACGTCTCTGTGATTTTAATAGGATTCGTTGAGGAGGAGTGGATTTTTTTTTTCTTTTTGTGTTTCGGCTTCAACCATTAGTTAATATATATGCATTGTTTCGTGCCGTTACCTGGTCTCAGTTCAGATTATTTATTGAACCTTGTCAGCGCTACGATAGCGAGTTCCTTTTGTTCTTCCTCTGTGTCTTTTCTCATCTAGAAACACTTTTGTACGTTATTCAGGAAGGGGTGAATTGTCTGCCTTTGTGTGTTGCTGTGTGTGTGTGTGTGTGTGTGTGTGTGTGTGTGTGTGTGTGTGTGTGTGTGTGTGTGTGTGAGTGTGAGAGAGCGTGTGTGTGTGTGGGGTGTGGTGTGTTGTGTGTGTGTGTGTGTGTGTGTGTGTGTGTGTGTGTGTGTGTGTGTGTGTGTGTTTGAGAGAGAGAGGGTGAGTGTGTGTGTGTGTGTGTGTGTGTGTGTGTGTGTGTGTGTGTGTGTGTGTGTGTGTGTGTGTGTGTGTGTGTGTGAAGAAGAGAGAGAGGGTGAGTGTGTGTGTGTGTGTCTGCGCGCGCGCGCGAGCGCGCGAATTCTTTATGAGAGCTGTTTCGTGCTGTCACGTCATCTTAATCCTGTTTATTTATTGAACCTTCTTGTTGTTTTCGGAGGGGTACGGGGAGTGGGAGTCAGGTAGATTTTGTGTGTGAAGTCAGATGGGTAGTTTTTGTGTTAATTTAGGTGGGCACCTTTAAATGAAGACAGGATGGTAGTTTTTATGTGAAGTGGGTTGGGCAGATTTTGTGTGCATTTTTCTTTCTTTCATAGCTTGCTTAATGTGATCAGACTTCTTAAAGTGAAGACATAGGTAAAATGGTAACAGGACAACTTATGCTGAAAAAATAAATATCTGTCAGTTTGTGGAGTGAAAATTAGTAGTTTGTAAAACGATTCCTAGCAGTTCCTAGTCTCCTTGTCCAGTTTTCTATGGGTTTTTTTTTTTTTTTTGGTATGTTTTTGGTGTGTTTTTCTAAGTTACTAATTTTTCGGTCGAGATCCTTGATAACAATTTTTTTTTTTTTTTTTTTTAAAACAAACAAA
Source organism: Alviniconcha marisindica (assembly GCA_018857735.1). NCBI lineage: Eukaryota > Metazoa > Mollusca > Gastropoda > Provannidae > Alviniconcha > Alviniconcha marisindica. The sequence goes on along the minus strand of JABMCL010003715.1, from coordinate 432,928 downwards.
AAAACACAAACCCCAAAACAACCAAAAACAAACAAACAGCAACAACCAATTAATATTTAAAAAAATCACCAAACAAACATGAAGTTTGTATCAGTCTATGAAAACCTCCATCCTCCTGCTTCTGTACATATCAGGAAAAGGCATAGTTCATCAGTTTTATGTGCCTGTCTCAGTGATTGACCGAGTTTTGCCAGGGACGAGTCAAGGATATTCAACTTAATCCTCCGCACGAGAAAGAAAATCAAGATTTATAGACTGCCAAAGACTGCAGCTTTTCACGTCTGTGGATGGCGGTGCTTTCGATGCCGGGTGGGGCTATGCCCTAACTTGCCGCAACGGTGTCAGTTACAAAAGGCCTTCGTCGGAGAAATTATGGGACGTGCATCAGGGCCTGCGGAGATCCTGTTCTGCTTACCACGTGAAACTAGGTTGAACTTCTCGCCACATCACTGATGAGTCGTCTGCAGAGTTGCATGGCTATAGTCGGTTGAAATTTCTGGAGTACCACGTACTTTAAAGTGGCGTGTCGATTTCCCGTGAAATTTCAAAACAGCTAAACAATCAGATGACCATTTTTGAACGTGTTCCCAGTAGTCCTATTTTTGTCAAAATAGTATGCCAGTGACAATGGACTCGTAACAGTGTGCTTTGCAGGCCTAAAGAGTAAGAGTGTGTTCTGGCTGTGTTCGACTGCACTGGTGATCACCAAGAAAGTGATACAGAACAAAAACATTCAAAATGCCGCGCAAATTTACCAAAATGGAGACGGACTCGGATTCTGATGATTATGACTTCGACGTGTCCAAGTTTGGGTGAGTTTTTCAAAGACCACACCCTGTTTACACATTCACTCACTGACTCTGACTCTGTCTCTGTCTCTGTCTCTGTCTCTCTGTCTCTGTCTGTCTGTCTGTCTGTCTCTGTCTCTCTCTCTCTCTCTCTCTCTCTCTCTCTCTCTCTCTCTCTCTCTCTCTCATTCATCACCACATCACACACAACACACACAGCACACACACACACACACACACACACACACACACACACACACACACACACACACACACACACACACATAACCACACACACACACACACACACACACAACACACACACACCACACAACCACACACACACACACACACACCACACCACACACACACACACACACACACACACTACACACACCAACACACACCACACACACCATCACACCACACACACACCACACACACACACACACACACACACACACACACACACACACACACACACACACACACACACACACACACACACACACACACACACACACACACACACACACACACACACACACACACACACCACACACACACACACACACACACACACACACACACACACACACACACCAACCACACCACACACACACACACACACACACACACACACACACACACACACAACCACACACACACACACAACACACACACACACACTACACAGCCATTCCATCGCAATAATCACTAACGAATATATCACTTGACTTTCTCTTTGAATCTCGAGGGTTGGAGAGTACGTGGGATCGGTTCTGCGTCTCAAAACGAATACTTACCGCTTTAAGTCAGTACTGACCGCTTCCACCAACTCGGAAAGTTCATTTCGGACATTTATCGGTCAGTCTGTTACATATAACCACACAGCAAGAACTCGCCGCGCAGTGTCTGCATGGGCAACGGCATTCCGGCACCATGCTGCTTTGCACTCACGCGCCTGGTGTCCAAGTTGCCCACGTCGTTGACAGCCGTTGTATAGGCGGCTGACACGGTGCCTGTAACTAACTGCCTCTTAGTGAGTCACTGTGGGCTGCATTGTTATAGGGGGCAAGTTACGGGGCTATATCGGGAAGCTTACGGTCTCGCACTTTCGAGTGAAGAGAAATTGAAGCTGAATGTGCTTTTAGAGAACTTTGCCCCACTTCTTGTGGAGGAACGCGGCAGTTTTTAATATATATATATTGTTTGTCAGCTTCTTTTTTTTTGTGCTGCTGATTTAGTGAATGTAAAAATGTATTCTGGTGGTATAGGTTTTCTTTCTCCAGCTCCGTGTTGCCCTGTGTGTAGCTGTGTGTGTGTGTGTGTGTGTGTGTGTGTGTGTGTGTGTGTGTGTGTGTGTGTGTGTGGTGTGTGTGCGTTGTTCTGTGTATGTGCATTACCTTTCTTTCTGCACCTCCCCCCTCCCCGCCCGCCCCTCCGCCCCCAGCCCCTCCTACCCACCCGAACCCCCCGCCCGCTTTCCCTCAGGTCCGAAATACCCATGCACCTGATTCACACCCGACATACGCTTAATTAGCTTGCCACCAGGGCCTGCATAGTTATTGCAAAATGGCCGGAACGACACACAGAGAACAAACACCTTTGATGGCCGGAAAACTACAGCTCAGCTTACTACAGCCGCTCCCTCACTTAATCGTTGAATTCTGCAAGTCAGTCGCTCCTTCGTTTAGTATGTGGCTCAATTTAGAGAGCTTGTGGGGCCCAGCTTTGAGGCACTGCTTGAACAGTCAGTACGTTTCCTGAACGTACGGATTATGAAAAGGTTCAACTTCTCTTTGATCTGAAGCGATAAGAGGTGATCTTTTCGTGTTGGTTGCACTGTACCTTTCCGAAAGCCAGCTTATTGCGCTAGGTGTGTGTGCGTGTGTGTGTGTGTGTGTGTGTGTGTGTGTGTGTGTGTGTGTGTGTGTGTGTGTGTGTGTGTGTGTGTGTGTGTGTGTGTGTGTGTGTGAGTGCATGCTGCGTGTGTGCTGCGTGGTGCGTGCGTGCGTGCGTGCGTGTGTGGTGTGTGTGTGTGTGTGTGTGTGTGTGTGTGTGTGTGTGTGTGTGTGTGTGTGTGTGTGGAGAGAGAGAGAGAGAGAGAAGAGAGAGAGAGAGAGAAGAGAGGGGTGTGCTTGTGTGAGTGCGTGCGTGCGTTGTGTGTGTGCGTGCGTGTGCGTGCGTGTGCGTGCGTGCGTGCGTGCGTGCGTGGTGCGTGGTGCGTGCGTGCGTGGTGTGTGTGTGTGTGTGTGTGTGTGTGTGTGTGTGTGTGTGTGTGTGTGTGTGTGTGTGTGCGAGCGTGCGTGCCTGCGTGCGTGCGCGCGCGCGTGTGTGTGTTGTTGTTGTTGTTTGTTTTGTTTTGTTGTTTGTGTGCTTGTTTTGGCTTAAATAATGTGGACTTCAGTCTGTATTTGAGAAAAATATACTTTTCGTATTTGTAACATTTTGTTCGAGCCATCACGAGTGCAATACATGCTTGTCTGCGTTACTTTTGCCTACCTGCTTCCGTTTTTGGCGTTCATACGCGACGTTTGCGGCCAACATATTTATAATGTCCATGATGTAGGTGAAACACACAACTTTGGCTAAATATAGGCATATTACTCAATATATTTTCTGGGCCATCTCAGAATTTTCACCTGAGCCGAGCTGAAACCGTTTATAATCCAACCGAACCAATCTGCAGAGAAGTCGGGTTGTTCCTCCTGATCAACTTTTGCTGTTTGCACTATTGCAAAACTATTCTCCGTTTTGTTTTATTCCCCATTGAAGATTTTGTTAACATCGTCTGAAACGACCTACATAGCTGACTTGTGCTGGCCTGGATTAAGCAGCAAGGCCAAACCTGAACAACAACAGCAACGGAGTTAATTAGGATTATCCGTCTGGCTGCACGAGTTTTGTCGAGCCGTTTCTGGCTACGTTATGAGGGTGTATCGGATATTACCGTGAGGGTTGTACGTGCGGTATTCGTGTTTTTGTACACGCTTAAACTTGGCGGCTCCTTATAGTTTTAAAGAATAAAATTCTCTCTCTCTCTCTCTCTCTCTCTCTCTCTCTCTCTCTCTCTCTCTCTCTCTCTCTCTCGCGAGCGAGCGAGCGAGCGAGCGAGCGGCGCGCGAGAGAGAGAGAGGGAAAGAGAGCGAAGGATGGGGGGAGGGGAGAAGAGATTGATTAATTGACTGATTAAACTTTGATACTCTAGGATAAAGATTTTAGGTAACAGCCTAGTCTTTACATACATACATGCGTACATACATACATATCAAGGAAGTTTATTCTTTGAATTAGCATTGCATATATATATATATGAGTCGCTGTATAAGAGTTATTACACACACACACACACACACACACACACACACACACACACACACACACACACACACACACACACACACACACACACACACACATTATGAAAAAAACGCTCTTTTTATGGCGTCCAACGTGTTGTAGATTAGTGACCTGCCCGGAGCATGTGCCGCAGACCGCTATGTTGGCCGCTAATGCTAAGACCTCCTCTGCTTGTTCATGAGACCCTTGGGCTTAATATGGCTTCCGGGCACAGAAGAGCGTCGTCACGTTTGAGTGATCGACTTCCGGTGCACGATTGCTCTCCGCCTGACTCGCAGTTGGTTGATTGGATTAAGCAACAAACACAAACCCCATGGACCGATTTGAGTCAGCGCCGAAGTGCATAACACGGCGATTAACCTACATGAACGGGTGTTTCTGCTTGAGGGCTGGGATTAATGGTTTGGGTGGAGATTCGGGATTAACGTTTGTCTGACGTCAGAGCAGAGGACTGCTACTACAGCATGCTGGACTTAAAGCTGTGGGGATTTTTTTCTCAGCTGTTCCAGCACATTAAAAGTCGATATTTTTAATTATGTCCGGCTACGCGTACCTGCTCATTGGTATAATTCTGTGTTTCCCACGCAGTAATAATTAATCAACAGCCGGTAGTTGCGGTTTTAGAACTTTCAGAATCGGCTTCGCTTCCTTCAGCTTCCTTTCTCTAGCTTAGCCTATAGTCACTGCCTCTTTAACAACTCCTTTGCTCACGTGATCTGGAAAACACGTTTCGCCCAAGGTTGCGTGTTCTCTCTGTCCCAGAGACCGAGTGGCCGTTGTTCTGTGTGGTCAGTTTGGTCCGGTATTGAATGCGCGTGTGTAGCTGCCATCGTTGGTTGGTACAGCAGGAAATGGCTCATGCTTTTGTGCTGCCTTTGTTTTCATCCTGAAGCGTTGCCTTGCTTGAAATTCATTCACATGGTAAAGTCGTTGGCAACGCCAGTGGGTTGGTTTTTCTCTCTGGAATATGTGATTGACGTGGTGGTGTGAATTGTGTTTCCGTTGCGAAATATGTGGTGTTGACGAAACGGCCCTAGTTCTGCTGACGTAACGATACGACACTGTCGTCATCTACGAGAGATGGATTTTGCCACTCTTCTCTATAAGGAGTATTAAAGCCACACAGCTTTTCTTTTGCGATTGAAAGCTTTGACCCGGATTTTGACGACAAAGCCTTGCACATTTTCACCGTGTGATTCCAAATACTGGGATTCTATGAAACCACCCAACAGACGAACTCTTCGTATTCTCGTCCGGTCGACGTGAACGATGCAGTTACATCTACTGACGCGGGTAGACCAGACTCCAAAACATCCATCGTCTTGAAGTATACTAGAACCGTTCAGTTGGTGTGTCTTTAACAAGGTTGTTTACGGTTGTGGGATCTCCCCAAACCGCTCGAGATGAGTGTGGCCGCGGCGTCTGCCCATGTGGCATGCAAGGACCCCCACCCTGCCCGCAAAGTGGTGTCCTGGGAGATACCGCCCACCCCGGCGTCCACGCAGGACTCGGGAGCGGCTCCACTGGAACTGTCCGCCAAGCTGGAGACCGTGCCGGACAAAGCGCCAGTCCTGGACATCCGGGGCTCTCTCCACGACATGCAGTACGCCTCCTCTGACGTCACGGGGGCTACTTCCGGTGTTTCAAGGCCCGCTTCCGGCGTCACCGGCGAGCTCGGAGCCGCCTTGAAGGTGCAGATTCCTCTTCTGAGGTTGACAGGCGAGAACGGGCGAAATCTGGACACCTCGTTGGACGAGACGGAGTTGAGCGGTGTGCTAGGCTCTCTCAGCAGAACTCCCAGAGGTACTCCTCGGAACTCCGCGACGAAGAAGGCGTGGCGCACTCCCAGAGACTCACCTACTTCCGCCAGGCACACGCCAGTCGATTGCTTGACTCCTCGGGACTCCCCGATGAAATGGGCTCCGCGGACACCTAGGGACTCCCCTGCTAATTTCACCACCAGCCAGCCTCCTCCCAGCGAATGCGTCACACCTCGGAACTCCGCGACGAAAATCTTCCTCCGGACGCCCAGGGATTCCCCTTCGATTGTCAACCAGCCCACGGCTTACGGCAACGGCAACGGCAACGGCACCGGCACCGGCGCCACGCCTCGGAACTCCGCGATTTCGCGGCCAGCGAAAAACCCACCCGCTACTCTCACCCAGCCTCCTCCGAGCTCCGACAGCAGCCAGGTGGTGCTGAAGGGAATCATGAAGCATCACCACATCGGAACGCCTACAGGTTCCGCCAGGAACGGAGCGAGGAGTGCTCACGACGAAGAGCTCCTCTGGTCGTCCGTCAACAGCTCGCCGGCTTTCGGGGGCCACGGCTTGAGCGGCTCGCCGGAGGTGGGTCGTAAGGCGGGTGACGGCGCTGCCACCCCGGGTAGAGGGTCCGCGGACACCTGCTGCACCCCGTCCAGGTGTTTCACCGCCAAGCGCTTGCACGTCACGGAGTAAGGGTTGCGGGTGTTACGTTCTGATTTTTGTTTTGATTTTTTTTGTTTTGTTTGTTTCCTTTTTTCTTTTCTTTTTTGACGACTGTTTGACGACACAGTGTTAATGGTGTGTCTTTTGTCGTCGTAGGTTTTGTTGTTTGTTGACTCGGCGACTTAGAGTGCTTGGATTTTAACACCGTCCCGTCAACGGACTGAACAAGGGTTGGTTAGTTAGTTAATGACTGGATTGGATTTGGCCTGATATAACCGGCATGGTTGACTGGGCGTTAAAAACCAGTTATCTGTCTCTCTAGTAACTGGATATTTACGTCCTGTCAGCCGCTCGGGATGACCTGAGGTCAAATGGTTCTAGGTGGGTCAGTGCCGGCGAACCGAATGATGGAAAAGAACTGATCATAAGCTTATGTGTGGTTTACGTTTTTGATGACAAGGGATTGGCTGAATCACTGTGGTATACGTTTTTGATGACAGATGATTTGCTGAATCGCTGTGGGTTACGTTTTTGAACACTGGTCATTGGCTAAATCACAATTTACTTACGTTTTTTATGACAAGCGTCTGGCTGAATCATAGTGGTTTACGTTTTTGATGACAAGCGTCTGGTTGAATCACAGTGGTTTACGTTTTTGATGACAAGTGATTGGCTGAATCGCTGTGGGTTACGTTTTTGATGACAGGTGATTTGCTGAATCGCTGTGGGTTACGTTTTTGATGACAGGTGATTGGCTAAATCACAGTGGTTTACGTTTTTGATGACAAGTGATTGGCTGAACCGCTGTAGGTTACGTTTTTGATGACAAGTGATTTGCTGAATCACTGTGTATTACGCCTTTGATGACAAGTGATTGGCTGAATCACTGTGGATTACGCATTGGATGACAGGTGATTGGGTGAATCACAGTGGGTTACGCCTTTGATGACAAGCGATTGGCTGAATCACAATGGGTTACGCCTTTGGTGGTAGCTAATTGGATGTGGATGTGTCGTGGTGGTTTACGCTTTAATGGCAGGCTATTGGTTGTATCACAGTGGTTTACGCTTTGATGGCAGGTGATTGGCTGATAGCATAAATCTTCTCTAGTTTACGAGCTCCTGACATACAACTCTTTCATATCAGCAAAGATGGTGGACATATCTTTTCATTCGATTCAACGTTTATCTACGACTCTGTATCTGCGTACGTGTAATGAACAGCTGACACAAAATGCTGGTAAAGCAAGAACCAGTTTCTCAAGAAATCAAGCAAACTAGCCTATGAAATGTACTTAACCTGTTGTTTTCTTTCTATCTATCTGTCTATCTATATATCTATCTATCTATCTATCTATCTATCTATCTATCTATCTATCTATCTGTCTATCTATCTATCTATCTATCTATCTGTCTGTCTGTCTGTCTGTCTGTCTGTCTGTCCTCCGTCCCTAATAAGCCGTACGGTTTCTGTGGACGTTAAGCACCATGTTTACTTACTTACTGTCTGTCTATCCACACACACACACACACACACACACACACACACACACACACACACACACACACACACACACACTCTCTCTCTCTCTCTCTCTCTCTCTCTCTCTCTCTCTCTCTCTCTCTCTCTCTCTCTCTCCTCTCTCTCTCTCTCTCTCTCTCTATCAAGCAAACACCCACACTGCCAGTCCAGCTGTCTACCACCCAACCAAACAGCAAGAGTGGCGAGCAATGGACTAACCGACAGACCAAAGACATGACGGTTCGTGATGCCCTTTATGTGGACTTAACTGTACGTGGGATCCTAACAAAAGGTCTGGCTTCAATGACAGTGTCGTCGTAACAGCCACGGCGATGGAGAAAACCCGTTTGTGCTTTTTTTAATTTAAAAAAAAAAACGGAAAAGGAATGATAACATTGGTGATGTTAACGGTGGCTCTTGCTCATGTTGTTTCAGGAGTTCCACCACCTTGTCGTCGGCCACAGAAGCTTCCGATGACGGCAGCGGCGATGGGAACTTCCACGTTGTCCTCAGGTCAGTTTAATGGCATCATCATCGTGTCATCATCATCGTGTCATCATCATCGTCCAACTGAGACGATAGCTGCTATTTCTTAAAGTCGGCCAAACCGGAATATCGAAAGAGAATTTTTGTCCTAACAAACACACACGCACACACACAACGCACGCACGCACGCACGCACGCACGCACGCACGCACGCACGCACGCACGCACGCACACGCACGCACTAACACACACACAGGCACACACACACACACACACACACACACACACACACACACACACACACACACAGCACACACACACAGGCACACACACACACACACACAGAGCAGCACAGGCACACACACACACACACACACACACACACACACACACACACACACACACACACACACACACACACACACACACACACACACACACACACACACACAGAGTCAGTGTGATTCCAATGCACGATTAGTTTAAAGGCCTTAGTGTTCAATCCAAGTGGCATGTCATGAAATGTGCACAGAAATATTATCTCAGTGTGGTCTCAGCGCACGATCCGTTTAAACGCCTTTAGCCTTAGTGTCCAGTCTAGGTAGCACGCCGTATCATAAGTAAAGTAAACGTTGTACTTAACGTCCACAGAAACCGCAAGGCTTATTAGGGACGGGGAGAAGGGGGGGGAGTGGGTATGGAGATGGGGGAAGAGGGAGATTATATACCTATCGCTACACTGTCACCACCAGAATGATTCCTGCATTAAGATGGGCAGCGATGAGAGACATTTTAATGTTTCAGTAGGAAGTGATGCACAAAGTCACAAGACAGTGTCCACAAACCACAACCTTTGTGAAGAGAAAGGAGAGCCGAGGCGGTATCGAACCGAGGTCCTTCCGCCTAACGCCTTACCGCTAGGCCAAACCGGCTCACGCATATCATAAAAGATCCGGAGTGTATAAATATACATATATCCTGACACAGCTACATCACAAAAGATCCGGAGTGTATGAATATACATATCCTGACACAGCTACATCACAAAAGATCCGGAGTGTATAAATATACATATCCTGACACAGCTACATCACAAAAGATCCGGAGTGTATAAATACACATATCCTGACACAGCTACATCACAAGAGATCCGGAGTGTATAAATATACATATCCTGACACAGCTACATCACAAAAGATCCGGAGTGCATAAATATACATATCCTGACACAGCTACATCACAAAAGATCCGGAGTGTATAAATACACATATCCTGACACAGCTACATCACAAAAGATCCGGAGTGTATAAATATACATATCCTGACTCAGCTACATCACAAAAGATCCGGGGTGTATCCTGACACAGCTACACCATGGCTGTAGAGCGTATAAATGGTTAATCTTTGACTGCTGGGTTAATCTTCACTGGGATCGAGTCCCATGCAAGGGAATATACATGGCTGAATTATTGTGTCGGTCCTTTTTGCGCGTGTAATCGATCTCCTCGCGCGACCGCGATCATTTAGGTTGGCTTGTTTTGTTTCACGACGTGGTGTCTGGACTGACTGCTGCTGGCGGTCCAAGTGCAATCGCCCGTGTCGTCGGTGTTGTAAGGATAGTCACTTGTTTTAAAACACAGGCATTGCTGTCCATTGAAGAACGCATAATGTTACAATCAACAATGTCAACAGTGTCCATTGAAGGATGCATTATATATATATACGATGCTCGCGCGCGCGGGTGTGTGTGTGTGTGTGTGTGTGTGTGTGTGTGTGTGTGTGTGTGTGTGTGTGTGTGTGTGTGTGTGTGTATGTGTGAATGCGTGTATGTGTGTGTGAAT
>JABMCL010003715.1:407500-417500 GCA_018857735.1 Alviniconcha marisindica | reverse complement strand
AGTTGCGTACCACTCTGTAGTCTGAGATTTGTGGGATGTCGGGGTTCGTGCAAGTAATCACGGTGAAAGTATCATTTATAAAATTATCTGTTCCCGAAATAAACTCAGTTGGTCCTGTAGTATGTAGTGCACCCCCCCCCCCCCCCCCCCTCCCACCCCCTTCAACCCATCTCCACCACTCTTCCACCGGAAACGGACAAAATCTGCCCCTGCCGGACCTGTGAAAAATGTGACCAAACTTCTTTCTGGAATGTCGTTAAGACCTGTTCGGGTACTTCTCACGATCAACATACCTTGCTTACAGCTTTTCGGTAGTCGCAGACGGAATAAACTCCTTGAACTCGTCACTAAGGGGATGCAACTCTCTCGTCAAATTAGTAAGGAACGAGCAATACGTTCCATGTGAAGGGTCACGCTTGCGTTGTTTTTTAATCGTGTTTTTCACCATGACCATCATTGCCTTGTTTCCCATTTCCCAAAAAAGGGCGAGGAGAAAGGAGAGGTAAATTCCTTTTTCAATTTTCATTCAGTTTTCTCATGTTTGCTAACCTTAGTGATTGTTACTTATATCTCTTCGGTGTGTTGATTTAACGTTTGATGTTGTTTCTGGTTGATGTATGTAATATGTCACGTTTCCGGGTTTTCTTGCTTTAATTTGGTTTTATTTTCTGTTGACGGTTGATTGGTTTGGTTTTTAATTTTGGTTTGTAGGCTCCACAGGCGAAGAATAACGTAAGCTTTGGTTCATAATGGTAACTGGTAATACTGCACGTTATGTATTTAACAATTTTAGCCTAACTGAAAGCATGCCCGTTAAAATATTATATAAGCAATTGATGTAGCATGCGTAATTATACATAATCTTAGAAATGTTAAACACGGGCCTAACATTACTTTACCGTATATGTAACAAACACTAAAAAGTTAAACAACTATAATAGTCTTTTCTCATACACAATGAATATTAACACTACAATAATCGATAAACTATATCGTTTCTGTCACAAAACACTAAAAATTGAAGTTAAACAGCTATAATAGTCTACTGTCATACCCAACGAATATTAACAGATAAAGATATTGTTTTGGTCACACGATTAATTCTTTGCACTCAACTTCGTGTAATCATGATAAATAATATATGTCTTCAACGTCTCGTTTTTGTTTGCTTGTTTTTTCTCCCCTAAATAAGCGTCCTTCTTGAATTATTTATATCAGCAATTAATCACTTTCTTTGTGAAAAATAAGCATCATAAATCAGTTGGTAATTGGATTTTAACGTCCTGTCACAACCGCACAGGGTCACCTCCAGACAATCAAAGTTGGTAAACAATATATTGCGTAGACATTTTTTTAAGTACGTAAATCTTGGATTGTGACGTATATTGGCGATATGTTGCATAGAAGGGTGTAGAACGCCGCCTTCCCCCGCACTTTGGGTCACCACTGCTTTTATGTGTGTGTGGTTGCATGTTACTAGGCTGTTGTTGGTGTTGTTGTGGTTGTTGTTGTTTCTGTGTATGTTTTTTCGTGTCCGTTGTGTCAGTCTGCTGATTGACAAAGTGTGAGCACGTTATGCACTGTGAAGCAGACATATCTGTACACGAGTTTGTGCGGGCTGTTTGGATACGTACCATGTTATATTTAATTGGCACTTATTGTATCATTGTCACTGTATATACCCTGTTGTATTTAATTGTCACTTATTGTATAATTGTCACTGTATATACCCTGTTGTATTTAATTGTCACTTATTGTATAATTGTCACTGTATATACCCTGTTGTATTTAATTGTCACTTATTGTATAATTGTCACTGTATATACCCTGTTGTGTTTAATTGTCACTTATTGTATAATTGTCACTGTATATACCCTGTTGTATTTAATTGTCACTTATTGTATAATTGTCACTGTCATCCTATATCGTTTCGTATACTTCTGATCCTCCTCTTTCTCGTTCTTCTCCTTGTTGTTCCCTTTATCATCGTCACATCATCGCCGTCAGTGCCAGCAGCTCGTCCCACACCTGTGGCACAGCCATCGTCATAAGCATTATCATCGCCGTTGTCATTGTTGTCATTGTCGTCATTGTCGTCGGCATTATTATCGTACAAACCACTGATATTGATATTATCATCATCATCATCCGTCCCCTCTTCCTCCTCCTTTCTACTTGTTCTTCTTCTTCTTTTTACTCCTCCTCCTCCTCCTCTTTCTTCTTCTTCTTCTTCTTCTTCTTCTTCTTCTTCTTCTTCTTCTTCTTCTTCTTCTTCTTCTTCTTCTTCTTCCTCTTCCTCCTCCTCCTCCTCCTCCTCCTCCTTCTTCTTCTTCTTCTTTTTGTCACTTCTTCCCTTCTCCCTCTCCTTTTTCTTCTTCTTTTTCCTCTTCCTTCTTGTTGTTTTTGTCTTTCTTCTTCTGCTGCTTGTTCTTTCACTTCTTCTCTTTCTGTCTTTGTCCCGATATGACCTACAGAATTAACTAGGCTTTTAAGGAAATGTGTGTTACGTATTGACACCTTTTCTCGTCTCATTGCTGTTGTCACGACCTGTAGCTGTGACAGTTTTTCAATCTAGATGCGAATGTCATGTACGATGTACTTCTTAGAAAGTGTCATATATATATTTGTTCAACGTTTTCCCGGATGTAGAACAACTGCAAATACTCATACATCTCGTCAAAGGGCTCAAATAAAACCCACGGCACCTTACGCCGGTGTTGTATACTCTGTGTGTGTGTATAAGTGCTTTTCCATACGTCTAGAGCAAAGCTCTGTAAGTAGCTGTCGGCGGTCTGGCAGTTTGGGTTACAGTTACTTCGCCAAACGTCGGTTCCTTGACGGCTATTATGCTGGTCACTGCACAAGGCACAGGTCTAATCTTGTGTGTTTCAGGCTTCCATGTGTGATCACAGGCACCCGACGGCACCGCTGAATGATTTATTGTGCTTTGGTTGTTAGTTATAACTCTCGGGATGACTGACTGTTCCTTCAAAGTGATCAGTTACTAGTGTCGTCTCCGAGGGAAAGAGAGGGGAGAGGGGAGGGGGAGACAGGGTGGAGACAGACAGACAGACAGACAGACAGACAGACAGAGCGAGCGAGGGGAGACAGAGAGAGAAAGAGAGCGAGAGAGACAGAGCTCAATTCGAGGTGTAATCTTCACCATCCCTTCCCAGAGAGACAGAGACAGACAAACAGACACACATATCCCGACTAAGTATCGACTGATGTCTACTGCAAGCGGCTGCAGCGACTCAGACAGACAGACAGACAGATAGAAGGACGGACGGACGGACAGACAGACAGACATAACCCGAATAAGTGTCAGCTGATGTCTACTGCAAGCAGCTGTAGCGACTCAGACCGACAGACAGACAGACAGACAGACAGACGGACGGACAGACAGACAGACGTATCCCGACTAAGTGTCAGTTGATGTCTACAGCAAGCGGCTGTGGCGAGTCATTGCCTATTTTGATCCTAATCACTTAGACCATTACACCGTGTTATGGGGACGATACACTCTCTCTTTGTTGCGTCGCTAGGTTTTTCACAGCCCCAGAGCCAACTTCACGCGCTAGACTAGAGTAGATAGACCTGCCACTTCGAAAGCCAAGACCAGCTACTTTCCCTCCAGGTTGTGTTTACATTGTTTAATGTAGTCCCGCACATAGTCACAATGGTGAAAGACCTTTGGGTAAACCTTTTTCCTGCATTTTTCGGCCCCTTTGGTCTTAAGCCCAGTTGATAGGGTCCAGTTGATAGGGTCAGCCGTTAGGTCCAGTTGATAGGGTCAGCCCTTAGGTCCAGTTGATAGGGTCAGCCCTTAGGTCCAGTTGATAGGGTCAGCCCTTAGGTCCAGTGCTTAGGGTCAGCCGTTAGGGTCTGAAGTCCAGTGCTTAGGGTCAGCCACTAGGGTCTGAAGTCCAATGCTTAGGGTCTGAAGTCCAGTGCTTAGGGTCAGCCCAATGCTTAGGTCAGCTCCTAGGGTCTGAAGTCCAGTGCTTAGGGTCAGCCCAATGCTTAGGTCAGCTCCTAGGGTCTGAAGTCCAGTGCTTAGGGTCAGCCCAATGCTTAGGTCAGCTCCTAGGGTCTGAAGTCCAGTGCTTAGAGTCTGAAGCCCAGTGCTTAGGGTCTGAAATCCGATGCTTAGGGTCAGCCATTGGGGTCTTAGGCCCAGTGCCTTGGGACAGCTCTTAGGGTTTGAAATCTAATGCTTAGGGTCAGGATCAGCACGCATGGTCTTAGGATCTGTCCTTATGATCTTAAATTAAAATCAGATCTTTTACACATAATTTACAGTTTGTTTTTTACAGTTTGCTTCTCCGTCTTTTCTTGATTCTTGACTCTCATCTTCTCGCGCTTATCTGTCTGCCTGCCCTCCTCTGTCTCTGTCTGTCTCTGTCTGTCTGTCTGTCTGTCTCTGTCTCTCTTCTCTCGTCTCTCTCTCTCTCTCTCTCTCTCTCTCTCTCTCTCTCTCTCTCTCTCTCTCTCTCTCTCTTCTCTCTCTCTCTTTCCCTCTCTATCTCTCTCTGTCTCTCTCTGTCCCCCCCCTCTCTCTCTCTCTCTCTCTTCACCCCCACCCCCCCTCTTCGGATCTTGAAGTATATATCGCCTTTCTGTTCAGACACCTTTCTGACAAGAGGGACGGTAAATACACCTTCTGAGACATCAGTTTACTCGTCCCCGCATCACTATAAATCAATAAATGTATCAGTAGTGCACCATTGGCGTTGGTCCCCATTCTACCAAGGGGCAGTAATGCATCGCTCCCTCGCGCCTACAGTAGGCTTTCAGGACGCGGGGAGTTGTCTTTCTTGTCACAGTCTACCGGTGAGGGGCAGTAAGTACTACTGACTTTTTTTTAATTTTATTTTTTACGCCCAGTCAGCCAGGACGGTTATATCGGGGGGGGGGGGGGGGTGGGGTCTCGCACAGAAAAAACACAGACTCTAGTGAGGCTGTTTTACGGGTCGGTGACTTGATACAACAACCCGTTCCTCGTGTTCGTCAATACCCTTTATACTTGGTGCTAGAGTCGTAAATTATAGATTTCCATACTCGGGTGGCAGTCATTATTTAAACGTGGCGGTGTTGATCAAAGACGGTTGTGACTTAATCCGGTCACGGGCTGTTAGGTCAGTCCTTTTGAGCTTGCTCGCTGCTCAATTGTCGAGGGGACAAGACTAACGGAATAAAGACAATTCAGTTAACAATCTGAACGGGAGTGTTGAAGATCCGAGTTCATAACAGAAAAGCTGCCTTGCATGTCGGGTTTTGAAACGTGGCTCGTAGTCGATGATTGTATTCACAACTGAGGGCTACATTCATGAAAACGCTGGCTTAGAGATACGCACTTAATGAGATTTTCTGGCATTGTATAGTGATTACCCGGCATGGGCTACTGACGCACGCGCGCGCGCGCACGCAAACACACACACACACACACACACACACACACACACCACACACACACACACACACACGCACGCGCGCACGCACGCCACCGCACGCACGCACGCACGCACGCACGCACGCACACACACACACACACACACACACACACACACAATAGTTCCAGTGCTCCACTGAGATGATTTTCCTAGTTATCTATTGCTCCTCCTGCTGCTAAAAGACCTGCTTTCTCCCTGGCTGCTGTTCCACCATCACTATGACGTGTTACCTATAGTTCCAGTGCTGTAACTAGGTAATTATCCTAGTTCCCTATTGCTTCTTCACCTGCTTTCTCCCTGGCTGCAGTTCCACCATCACTATGACGTGTTACCTATAGTTCCGGTGCTGAATCTAGGTAATTATCCTAGTTCCCTATTGCTTCTTCACCTGCTTTCTCCCTGGCTGCTGTTCCACCATCATATGACGTGTTACCTATAGTTCCAGTGCTGAATCTAGGTAATTATCCTAGTTCCCTATTGCTTCTTCACCTGCTTTCTCCCTGGCTGCAGTTCCACCATCACTATGACGTGTTACCTATAGTTCCGGTGCTGAATCTAGGTAATTATCCTAGTTCCCTATTGCTTCTTCACCTGCTTTCTCCCTGGCTGCTGTTCCACCAGCATATGACGTGTTACCTATAGTTCCAGTGCTGAATCTAGGTAATTATCCTAGTTCCCTATTGCTTCTTCACCTGCTTTCTCCCTGGCTGCAGTTCCACCATCACTATGACGTGTTACCTATAGTTCCAGTGCTGAATCTAGGTAATTATCCTAGTTCCCTATTGCTTCTTCACCTGCTTTCTCCCTGCCTGCAGTTCCACCAGCATATGACGTGTTACCTATAGTTCCAGTGCTGTATCTAGGTAATTATCCTAGTTCCCTATTGCTTCTTCACCTGCTTTCTCCCTGGCTGCAGTTCCACCAGCATATGACTTGTTACCTATAGTTCCAGTGCTGTATCTAGGTAATTATGCTAGTTCCCTATTGCTTCTTCACAATGCTAAGACGAGTTTCTCCCTGGCTGCAGTTCCACCAACACTGTGACGTGTTACCTATAGTTCCAGTGCTCTACCTATGTGATTCTCCCAGCTCCTTATTGCACCTCTACACAATGCTAAGACGTGCTTTCTCCCTGGCTGCAGTTCCACCAGGTCGGGGTGACCCCGGACCCCAAGATGTACGGCATCATCCAGCGCTCCTTCAAGTACATGTACCAGCAGATCAAACAGCAGGGCGGGGGCAAGTTCATCAGGGCCTCCTACCTGGAGATCTACAACGAGCAGGTGAGGCCTCCTACCTGGAGATATATACAATGAGTGGGTAAGTAAGTCCTCCTACTTGGAGATCTACGTCGAGCAGGTGAGGCCTCCTATCTAGGGATCTACAACGAACAGGCGAGTCCTCCTACCTAGAGATGTACAACGAGTAGGTGAGGCCTCCTACCGGAGATCTACAACGAGCAGGCGAGTCCACTTTCCTGAAGATCTACGAGTAGGTGAGACCTACTACCTTGAGATCTACAAAAAGCAGGTGAATCCTTCTTCCTGGAGATGTACAGTGCAGATGAGTTCTCCTACTTGGAGATCTACAACGCACAGATGAGTCCTCCTGCCTGGTTATCTACAACAGACAGGTGAGTCATGCCTGATTCACAATACCGAAACTATCTTAAATGGCACCGAGGTAGAGAGATCCTACCATTGGTTAATTTATAAAATGAAATAAAAATGTATATAAATGATTTTGGTGGTGGTGGTGTGTTGTGTTTCGGTGCTTGGTAGTTGTCTTTCTTTCCTTTTGGGAGGTGGGGGTGGGGAGAGGGGGGGGGCGTTATTTAGTCATGCATTACCAGGCCATGCTTACGAAGTTCACCTGACGCGAGCATTAGCATCACCAGCCCCCACTCCCCTCACCCTACTCCCCCACCCCCCCCCCCACCCACCCTCTCTACAGTCGCCCACCAGCCCTAGAGAGAACAGCATTTACCTGAACTTTCTCTCGTCAGACAATCGATGACCGCATTATTACATATTAATTTGGGTTTGGCCTTATTGATGGTTCCGGTGACGTGAGTATTTAATTACCTCCGTGCTGACTGACCGTGTTTGTTTGTCTTTGGTGGTTCAGGTGATTGACCTGCTCAACAATAGTCACCGGCGCTACCTGTCCGTTCGCTGGTCCAAGAACAAGGGGTTCTACGTGGAGAACCTCTTCACGGTGGAGTGTGAGACGCTGGACGACCTCATGGCCGTTCTGGAGGAAGGTCGGTGCTCTTCTCATGCTTGTGCTCTTCGCTCTGTGTTCTGGCTGTTTGTTCTGTGTGGGCTAGACTTTTGTCTGTCTGTGGTCCCAGATCGTGTGTGTGTGTGTGTGTGTGTGTGTGTGTGTGTGTGTGTGTGTGTGTGTGTGTGGTGTATGTAAGTGTGTGTTATATGTGGTCCATATCATGTGTGTGTCGCCTGTGTGGTCCAGTTCATGTGTATATATGTATCGTTTGTGTGGTCCAGAGCGTGTGTGTGTGTGTGTGTGTGTGTGTGTGTGTGTGTGTCTGTGTGGTCCAGTTATTGTGTATGTCATCTGTGTGGTCCGTATCGTGTGTATGTCATCTGTGTGGTCCAGATGATATGCGGGTCAGCTGTATGGTCCAGAGTGTGTGCCTGTATGGTCAGTTTCTTGTTTCTTTGTGGTCAGATTACGTGTCTTTGTGGTCCAGGTCTCGTTTGTTTTTATGTAGTCCAGATCATATCTGTGTATGTAGGCTGGTGTCGAGACCGATCCAATACGCTGTGTTTGATCCAAAAATCGTGCGTGTGATGTTTGCGTCTCAGTCTGAACCTACGAGAGCTCTGTCTGTCAGTCTGTCAGTCTGTCTGTCTGTCTGTCTTGTCTCTGTCTCTGTCTGTCTGTCTCTCTCTCTCTCTCTCTCTCTCTCTCTTCTCTCTCTTCTCTTCGTCTCTCTCTCTCTTCTCTCTCTCTCTCTCTCTTCTCTCTCTCTCTTCTCTCTTCTTCTGTCTTCTGTCTGTCTGTCTGTCTGTCTGTCTCTGTCTCTGTCTGTCTGTCTGTCTTCTCTCTCTCTCTCTCTCTCTCTCTCTCTCTCTTCTCTCTCTCTCTTCTCTCTTCTCTCGTCTCTCTGCTCTCTTCTCACTCTCTCTCTCTCTCTTCTCTCTCTCTCACATACACCCCCCACACACATACCCCACCCTCCCCAACACACACACACACACACACACACACACACACACACACACACACACACGTCCATGCATGCACCATACCACTGAACCACCCACCGACACTCTAAAAGACTTCACAAACCTCAGCACACTTAATGAGGCTCAGCGACCCCGGGCACCGGAACTGTACAACTGTACACCTGGACGGTTGTCCGTTTGTCTACACCTGTCAACGGCGTCTTGTTGCCTCGCTCGCTCAACGGACCCATTGTGTCCTGGCCCGGATCTCGTGCCAGCTTAACTGTGCCTGGTCGCCGTGGATCATGCCGGAGCAATCATTTCATGCCGCATACAGCGGTTCGGGCTTAGAACTTAGCGGTTCAGGCTTAGAGTCGACACTTTGTTTGCATATAATAGGTTTGTGTGTACATCAACACAAACGCGTCCACAGAGACACGCGCGAGAAGGCCGGTGCATATAATTATGTCTTCTTGAACTGGATTGGCCGGTTTGAAGGGCGTTTGAGGAATCATGGACGTTGTTCTGACCTCTGTTTATTATGGCTATTTTGATGGGGATTTGATGAATTTAGATGGTTTGATCTGTATTATTATGGCTCTTTTGATGGGGATTTGATGAATCCTAGATGGTTTTATCTTTATTTATTATGGTTATTTTGAAGGGCTTTTGATGAATCTAGTTGTTTGGGTCCTATATATTGATGACTGTAGACGACGTTAGCATCGCTGCATTATTATTCTACTCTCGGATAATTATGCTGAAATGGACTTTGAAGCTGATCTAACTGCGTTCGCTGTGCTTTCTGCCATTGCTGGTATTAAAATTGGGATAGGTGGGTGTTGTGTTTGTTTGTGTCTTTATTTCATTCCTTCTGATGCCGGGTCGCTGTCAGAGATAACGGGCCAACTGTTTTTGACGTTGGGAAAGATTATTCCCAAAGAAGTGCGATGAACTTCCATCATAGTGTATACGTTTTTAGTGGGAATAACGGTGTATACAGAGAAAGATTTCGAGTGAAACACGGTGTGTGTGTGTGTGTGTGTGTGTGTGTGTGTGTGTGTGTGTGTGTGTGTGTGTGTGTGTGTGTGTGTGCTTACTATGAATAATAGTAGCTTACTTGAATTTATCGGACATTGTACTACCTTTTTTGTTCCTTTTTCTTTTTAATTCATCATTAGCTTGGCAAGGACTAGTTGTTAGGCAGGTTTTGACAAAACCTAAACTACGATCCTTGTAAAATAAAGTTGTCTAGTTCGAGTTCTCTCTCTCTCTCTCTCTCTCTCTCTCTCTCTCTCTCTCTCTCTCTCTCTCTCTCTCTCTCTCTCTCTCTCCAACTCAAACCGCAGCACACAC
>JABMCL010003715.1:395000-402500 GCA_018857735.1 Alviniconcha marisindica | reverse complement strand
GATGATGATGATGACGATGAGTACTGGGCTGGTCTGCGTCGCAGGGAGAGCGAGACGCACCTCCAGAACGTCGACCGCATCCTCTTCGGCATGGCGACGGGGACTCGCCGCGACGGCGGTCAGGTGGTGAAGCTGATGTCCCGTCCTCAACTGATGTCCCATCCTGAACTGATGTCCCATCCTGAACTGAAGTCCCATCCTGAACTAATGTCCCATCCTGAACTGAAGTCCCATCCCGAGATGGCGCGTAGAAGGGACTTTTCTCCTGCAGTGTTTCAGCGAGACCTCTTCCTCTTCTCTCCTAGCGGAAGTGTGAAGAATGAGGAGGAGGAGGAGGAGGAGAAAAACAAGGAGGGGGAGGAGGAGGAGGAGAAGACGGAAGAGGAAGGGGAGGAAGAAGAAGAAGAGGAGGGGGAAGAGGACCCTTTATTGCAGAGCGGGACGGAGAGCGAGTTGGCCTTCGACCAGGAGTCCCTCTCCAGCTTCAACTCAAACTCGGCCCAGGTTCGGAAGAGATCGTTCCAACTCCACCCTCCTCCACCACCACTGCAGGGTGGCCAACCTCCGCAGCACCATCCACCCCGCCGCTACCACCACCACCGCCATCGCCACCCTCCTTCACTACGGCAACCACACCCGCAACAGCCACGACAGCAGCAAGACGCACAGAAGTGGCCCAGGGACATTGAGCCACCGTCTGAACAGTTCTCGAGAAGGACCGCAGCGGACTTGTCCAGACCAGGAGAAGATGTGTCCAAGGGATCGTGTCCCACGCCTCTCACCACAACAGAGACAGAGGTAGCGGCGGAAGAAGACAGCAGGTCCGAAATCGCGGGTAGCAAGAGAGTCCCCACCGTGAACAGGCAGCCACAGACAGCCACCCTCCCTGTTGACAGAGGGGTGCAGACCTCCACCCCCGGTGGGCCCCGCGGGGCCACTCTCACTCCACACCGTGACCACCGCGTCTCCGGCTCAACGGCCAGCGCTGACGGTGGCCAGGTATGTGACCCGACCGAAACTCTCGACGCCGTGTCGAGGGTCCCACGAGTGACCGCCGAGCGTGTTCCTCACCTGACCACCGACAGCGGTCAGCGAATCTCGGGCAAGTCGGTTATTATTGATTCCACCGCCGCTGTTAACACGGGTATGATCGACCCCGTTGGACACAGCGCGACAGCGGCTGAGGCAGCTGCGGCCACTACCCGGGACGCCCCAACCGACAAGGGCAGACTTCCACAACGTGACCCGGCACAGATTAACAACTCACCAACGTTACACCACCACCACCACCACCACCACCACCGCCAGCGCCACCCTCACAACTCACCCGCCGTTCGCGGTATCCCACGACCCTCCGGCAACGCGAAACAACCCCGGCTCACGGCCGCCACAGTACCACCACCAGACAACCACCACCACCAACACCACCACCACCACCACGACAGCGACGGCAACAACAGCAACAGCAGCAGCGACGAGGAGGGTGTCGGTGCCACAGCAACGGCAGGGATCGCCCCTCACCGCCCTCAACCTGTCGCCGGCCGTAAGAATAGAGGCACTTACCTTTCCCACTCGTCGCCCCGGGCCACCGCTGTCGTGGTGGGAGAGGGGGTAGAGGTGGGGGGAAGGACCGAGCAGGCCCCCAGCTCAGAGATAGGACAGCAAGGGCTTAGCAGTACAGACAAGACTCTGGCCTCTTCAACAGCCCCGCACGGGGAAGAGCGGCTTCAGCGTTGTCACGACGCTGACGGGGAGGCGAGCAGAGGGGGCGCCACTAGTACGACCACCACTACTACTAGTACTGTTACTACTACTACTACTACTACTGCTGCTGTTGCTGTTGCTACTGCTACTACTGCTACTACAGAAAGCAGGGTCTCTGACGGCGCGAGCGCTAACAAGGCGAGATCCGGGAAGGACGACGCCGCCGCGGCAGGTACGCGGGACAGAGCCAGTGCCTCCAAGCTAGACACAGAGGACAGAGCCAGTGCCTCCAAGCTAGACACAGAGGACAGAGCCAGTGCCTCCAAGCTAGACACAGAGGACAGAGACCCGTCTCGCCGCCGTGGCCACCACTCTCACCCTCACCACCACCACCACTCTCACCCTCACCACCACCACCACAGCGAGGGAGAGAAGGAGGAGGAGGAGGAGGGAGAGCAGACGGACAAGGAGGGGGGTGAGTCTCGAGTCACTGGCCCCTACGAAGCCGTCACTGCCACCACCGTCACAGACACCGCCACCACCACCACCGTCACCGACACCGCCACCACCACCGTCACCGCCCCACCACACGCAGAGAAAGGGCTCCCCGTCACAAGGGGGGATAAATGCGGCAACGTTGGCCAACCTGTCGTCGATAAGCGACAGTGGCGGCGGGGTGGTAAGAGCGAGGTCCTGAGCAGCAGACAACGGGCAGAGAGCGGTGCCCGCGAGCACACAGCAGCAGTGCCTGGCGGAACTGACGACACAGAAACACGGGCCGGAAAAAATGTCACCACGCCTACCACCACCACAACCTCCAACACCACCACCACCACTACCACCAACACCAACACCGGGGCTGCGTCTGGAACTCCCACCAAAGCCGCGCGGAGCGGCAGCGGTGCTGTTGTAGCGCAGGTGGCAGCACTCTCACACCCACATCAACAACCACACCAACACCCACACCCACCTCAGCGGGACCAGAACGCTGACGTGTTGAGGTCGCAGGACGATGCAATGAACCGGAAAGGGTTCGCACACACAGACCACACCGCGGCCGCCAAACTGCGCGGAAGAAGAGGTATAACTGACAACGACGACGACGACAGCGGCAGAGGAGGAAGCCGCGCGGACATGCCGCGGATGGCGGAGCGACTCGCACCTCCCGCGCCACGGCAGCAACGCGGAGGCAGCAGCGGCACCGCGCCGCAGAACAAGTTCCTCCGGGAAACCACTCCGGTGCTGCAACATCGCGGAGGTTTCATTCCGTCCGAGAGTCTAGCAGCAGACACCGCCCGCCCATCGCCCAACAACAACAACAACAACAACAACGGCAGCAGCGACTACTACTACCACCACCACGCCAGAAACCGGGGGACACCCCACCACCACCACAACCACCACCACCGCGGCAGCAGCGTCGCTCCACCTTACTACTACGACAACGACAACTACAACCACTACGACTATGACTACTACTACGGTGCCGAGGACCCCGACAAGAGCGTGCTCCGAAAAAGCCTGCGAGAGCTCAGCGCCAAGATCCAGCTACAGAGGCTGGAAGCGGAGTCCAAGACTAGAAACCGCTCGGCGAACAAGCCCTGGCAGTCCTCTCCGGATCCCTCCGACTCTCGCTCATCAGCGGCCACGGTGAAGGCTGAGCGGTCCAGAATCCCGGCCCCGGTGAACACGAGCGCGGGCAGGGCTCGAGCTGTGCACGAGAACGCTCGCGGGACTCAGAACGAAGGCGAAGAGAACGTCGCGAGACACGCGGCGACACGAGGTGTCCACGAGAACGCTCGCGGGTCTCAGAACGAAGGAAGAGGGAACGTCACGAGACAAGCAGCATCACGAGGCGTGCACGAGAACGCTCGTGGGTTTCAAAACGAGAGCGGGGGGAACATCGCGAGACAGGCGGCATCACGAGGTCCCCACGAGAACGCCCGTGGGTCTCAAACCGAAGGCGTGGGCAGCTTCACGAGACAAGGAGGAGCAGCGTTTGACAGACAAGGGGCTGATGGGATTATCAACAGACGTTCCAGCCAAGACGACCAGGAGTCGCAAGGCGGTGGCCCACGAAGAGTGGAGGAAACACATCCGGGTCACCGCGAGAGGGGAAGAGATGTGGACGTTCTCGCGGGCAAAGACGCTGAAAGAGTTGGTGGGCAAGGTGTCGGTGGTGGTGAACGTGAGGGTGATGACTGGGATTGGATGGCGGACGTGGACGCCGTGGACATTCAGGAGGAATACGGAGGTGGCGACACCTATGTGTTTTACCTGCAAACGGACGACGGGAACATTGTGGGACCGTTGAAGTTTGACGTGGAAGGGATTGATATGGGACTTCCGGTGGCGCCTCCCCCTCGTTCTGAATCGGATACTGACGGTAATTTGGCTGCTTCTTCTTCTCTTTCTTTATTGCTTTCTTTTCTTTCTTCCTTTTTTTTTTTGGGGGGGGGGGGGGGGGGGGGGGGGGGGGGGGGGGGGGGCGGGTAGGATACGCAGGCAGTGATTTATTTAGTGTGTAACGCTTCCTGCTTGTCCCACGCTCTTTGTTCCTTCCTCTTCCTTCAGCCTGCCTCTGTTCTTGTTTCCTGCTGATGACGCTGTTTTTAGACACCATTTGGACGCTCTTTAGATAGAACCGAAAAGTGACACCCTTTTGATAAGAGCAGTACCAAAACCGGAAGAGGGAGGACAGAAGGAAGGTGTACATTAGAGTTCAGGAGCTGTGTGAAAGTCGAGGTGGCCGTCCTGAGCTTTCCGTCCTAACGAACCTTATGGTTTCCGTGGACGTAAAGCAATATTGAACCATGCTCACGCATTGGTCACAGCTTGTCCCTAATAAGTCAACCGACATCCGAGGACATTAGGCAACACAACAGCAAGGTGTACATGTTTGTGTGTGGCCCTCCCACCATCACCACCCCCACTACACACACGCACACACACACACACACAAAGAAACTCATAAACACACACACATACACACACACACACACACACACACACACACACACACACACACACACACACACCACACACACACACCATGCAGGCACTATCGATTCCACACCGGGACACCCACTTTTACCCACCTCGGTCAATACCTCGGTTTTTTTACGCCGTTGACAGTTTTACTTTCACACAAAATCGCACCCGGGGGACACCCGACTGTCACCCTCAGAAGCAAACTGAGACGCACAAAAGGGCACTGTGTGAATCAAGCACTCCACCACCACGCCCTAAAAGGCATGAAATCTTTATATTAAAAAAAGAAAAAGAAAAAAGAAAAAAGAAAAAAAGAACAAGAAAAGAACAACTAATCGACAGCGAAGGAGCGCCTGAAAGACATACGTCAGGATCTCTCTTTAAAATACGCCGAGAGTTCGATCTCTCGAGGGCTTTCTTCTACACGCCGTTTCAACACAATGGCCGGTTCCTCTTCTACGCCCCGTCTCGGTTTTCTACAGACGACTTGCACTTGACGTTAACATAGACCGACCAGGCCGCTCCAGTACCTTCTGTGTGCACAGATTCGAATAGGTATTTATGTCCTATTATGTGAACCTTTGGGGTGGGGGGGGGGGGGGGGGTTGAAGGCGGGTACAGGCCTATCCAGAGGATTGGCTGTCTTCAACTTGACGTAGATCTGCAATTATGAAAGGGTTTGCTTATCTAGCCTTCTCAGCTGTATGTCGTACATGATCCCTTTATGCTGATCGTGGTAAGCTAGACTATCAGTGTGTGTGTTATACGATCAAGTAGTAGAAGCAATCGGATAATGCTTGCCGTGTCCATTAGACTAAAATTAGAATCGATGATTGACGGATTTATTGTGCTTTGTACACCTTGTTGGGTGGAGGTGGTATCAAGTTTGTATTTGAGTCGTTCTGTTCCTTTTTTCTTCTGTGCAGATCGTATATAATCACCACTATGTGCACACACACACACACACACACACACACACACACACACACACACACACACACACACACACACACACACACACACACACATCCTCTCTCTCTCTCTCTCTCTCTCTCGTCTCTCTCTCTTCTCTCTCTCTCTCTCTCTCTTTTCTCTCTCTCCTCTCTCTCTCTCTCTCCTCTCTCTCTCTCTCTCTCTCCTCTCACTCACACACTACCACACACACACACACACACACACACACACACACACACACACACACAACACACACACACACCACACACAGCCTCTCCCTCTCTACTCTCTCTCTCTCTCTCTCTCTCTCTCACACACACACACACACAGCACTCTCTCTCTCTCTCTCTCTCTCTCTCTCTCTCTCTCTCTCTCTCTCATCTCCTCTCTCTCTCTCTCTCTCTCTCTCACCAGACACACACACGCCTCTCTCTCTCTCTCTCTCCTCTCTCTCTCTCTCTCTCTCTCACACACACACACACACACACACACACACACACACACACACACACACTCCTCTCTCTCTCTCTTCTCTCTCTCTTCTCTCTCTTCTCTCTCTCTCCTCTCACACACACACACACACACACACACACACACACACACACACACACACACACACACACTTATTTTACATATCACGTCCATTATATCCATGACCATGGACAAGAACCATTTAAACGGACAGATGTTTCAGCTTTGCTAATCAGTCCTGAACAGATCACTCTTCGTAGACCTGTCTGCGATGATGAACAACCCTGCTTTTCTCAAACTGTGCGTCGCCGCTTCCTCGCAGTAAAGCTCAAAGTATACTTAACTGCCGGCAACTGCCAACTCGCCGATCAAGATTTATACGTGTTCACTCTACCTACACTCACAGAGTTCAGGAAGTGGTCTGTTTCGTCACGTCTGTGTTGCCTATGCACTAGTGTGTTGTGACGCAACACAGTCCGAGCTGGTCAACAGTGAGACACGAAGGTTCCATTAAGACACGCCAAAAGGTGTTCACGAATGGTCCGCGAAGTTTCACAAACACTTGACGAAGTCCTGCTAAGAACCGACTTACTATCACAGAACTTAATCCCAAGACGACCCCACAGCCCACAGCCCACAGCCCACAGACTCAGAGAGAACTCGAAAACTTTAATACTCAAGGATAGTAGCGTTAGGTCCATTTGGACCTAACAGCCAGTCCTTTCTATATTAGAGAGAGAGAGAGAGAGAGAGAGAGGAGAAGAGAGAGAGAGAGAGAGAGAGAGAGAGAGAGAGAACTCGAAAACTTTAATACTCAAGGATAGTAGCGTTAGGTCCATTTGGACCTATCTAACAGCCAGTCCTTGCTATGCTAGAGAGAGAGAGAGAGAGAGAGAGAGAGAGAGAGAGAGAGAGAGAGAGAGAGAGAGAGAGAGAGAGAGATCGAAAACTTTAATACTCAAGGATATTAGCGTTAGGTCTGTTTGGACCTGACCTATCTAACAGCCAGACCTTGCTGTTTCTTCAATAGCGTTAGGTCCATTCGGCCTTCGTGTCTCACTGTCCTTGCTATACTACAACCACAAATAAACACGAAAATACCACGAACAGATATTATAAGAGAAAGGTAATGAGCCGACCACAGACTTATAGATATCGATACAGGTCTGTTCCGATAGCCAAATATCGTCTACCACTACGCTCTGACACCATTTCGCTTCATTGGCAGTTTGTCCCATGACCATTTCGCCAGAGTTCAGGAGCTGTGCGAAAGTCGAGGTGGCCGTCCTGGGCTCCCCGTCCTAATGAGCCTTATGGTTTCTGTGGACGTAAAGCAACACTGAACCGTGCACACGCATTGGTCACAGTTTGTCCCTAATT